>CAUYQU010091113.1:0-21872 GCA_963574635.1 Cheracebus regulus
CTCCTTTCTCTTACCCATCCAGACATGAAAAAAATCCCCCTTTTGCTTTTTTGCATCCTGCCAAATTATAAAAATAAAAGTCACTGTGACAAGCAGAAAAAACCCCATAATGGATGTTTTGGTGGACATCCTTTTGCCCCCCCCCCCCCCCGGTTATGTTGCCCAGGCTGGAGTGCAGTGGCATGATCATAGCTCACTGCAGCCTCAAATGGCCAGGTGCAAGTGGTCCTCCCACCTCAGCCTTCCCAGTAGGTAGTACTACAGGCATGCTAATTTTGTTATTTTTTTGTAGAGGCAGGGTCTCACTATGTTGACCAGGCTATTCTCCAACTCCTGGCCTCAAGAAATCCTCCCACCTTGGCCTCCCAAAGCACTGGAATTTCAGATGTGAGCCACTGTGTCCAGACTAACATCCTTAATTTTAAAGCTTTCCCGGTCATCTGTAATACAGGGACTTTTGCAATGGCTGTTTCTCCTTCCAGCCCTATCCTTCCATCATCCAGCCTGCCACCATATGTTCTGTGCCATCCACCCTTTTTTATGTGCTTAATTCTCACCACCTCCCTCTTTAGCTGTCTCTGGAAAGAAACCAAATTTTCCTCACTTTCTGTTGAAGAGCAAATCCATCTTCCCTTGGTGTCACCTTGTCTTTGTCTTGAGGCCCATGCACTTACTTCCCAATGGATGATTAAGGAGTTTTGCTAAACAAATTATTTCCCCAAGAAGAATTCTGTTTATAAGATTTTAAAATAATATTTTTCTTTTCCCCAATATATATTTTAGAATGATTTTACTACTTTTTGCTTAACCTCAATTTTCTGAAATGCTTTGATATTACTTAGGTTTTCTTAGATAATGAAAATTTCAAGAATATAATTGTGAATGGTAAATTATTATTATTTTATATTTATATTATTTACTAGGTTAATTTAGTTAGAGCAAAAGAAATATAAAAATATCTTGAATTGAGAAGCCAATTTGGGTATGAATATTACAGGCGAAATCATGTATCTGCCTGCCTAGTTTCAAATCTTCCTCCATCACTTACTAGCTGGTGTGACCTTAGACAAGTTATTTAACCTCTCTGTTCTTTGGTTTCCTCATCTGTAGCATCCAATAATAATAATAACAAAAATAATTTCTACCTCATATGGATATTGTAAGTAATATTGTAAGTTTATCACTTAAGCCCAGGAGTTGGAGTCTGCAGTGACCTATGATCATGCAACTGCACTTAAACATGGATGACAGAGAAAGACTCTGTCTTTAAAAAATTTGTTTTTAAGGAGGGCTATGTTAAAATAGTGATCACCTAGGAGGTTCTCAATATAAATATATATATCTTACAACTATGCCTAGCACCTAATAGGCACTGTATGCATGTGCCTGCTAAGACTCACTTACTTACACTACACACAGAATCTCAAGAATTGAAATATGAGATAAAGGAAGCTGACAGATGAGGGTTTTAGATTAAGTATTGTAAATATCTGATGTTAAAAATATACTTAATGAAATCATTATGTTTAAATCTATTCTAATACACACTAAATGAATTCACAGTATACTTCACATAAGAAGGTAAGGCATGTATCCTTAAACGACTCTTAGTATTTTTTTCTGGCTCCTTAGAAAATCTGATAAAAGTAACTTACTCATTTCAAGAGCTATGTTAATGCTGGGTACGGTGGCTCACACCTGTAATTCTAACAGTTTGGAAGATTAAGTCAGGAGGATTGCCTGAAGCCAGAAGTTCCAGACTACCCTGGGCACCAAAGCAACAGCCTGTCTCTACAAAAAATAAAAAACTTAGCCAGGCGTGCTGGTGAGTGCCTCTACTCCTAGTTGCTAGAGAGGTCAGGCAGGATCACTTGAGCCCAGGAGTTGGAGTTGAAGTAATCTATGATTATGCAACTGCACTCAAACATAGATGACAGAGCCAGACTCTGTCTCAATATATATATTATATATATATATATATATATATATATATAATATAATCTTAAAAAAAATTGTAGAGAATGAAAGCCATCAGTGCCTCTGCTTGAAAGCCATCCAGAAACAAAGAAATCTTTAAAGAATTGTCTCCCAATGTTTGTCCCATCAAGTCAGGAAGGGAAAATATTGTCATATATTAGTTTGTGGGAGAGGGGATAAAGTTACTTATATGGATGGATGGATAACTAATAATCTCTTCACTATAATCAAAGGAATGAGAAAAGAACAAGATATATGTAATATTTGCCTTCAGGGAGCTAACAGTCTGGTGATAGTGGCAGACTTTTAAACAGATAAGCCAAAAAATGATTAATTGCAATTTAGATAAGTTTCACCAGAGGAAATGAAGCAGATGTATGAAATTATATATTGAGGGACTTCATCTAGTTTATGATATCCAAGAAAGTGTCCCTGAGGAAATAAAATTTGAAAACAAGACCTAACGGACAGAGTGAGGTTAAGCATCTCTAATCTAAAAACCGAAATGCTCCAAAATCCAAGACTTTTTGAGTGCCAACATGACATCACACGTGTAAAATTTCACACTTGACCTCACGTGACAGGCCACAGTCAAAATGCAGTCAAACTTTGTTTCATGTACAAAGTTATTAAAATTACTGTACAAAGGTACCTTTAAGCTATGTATATAAAGTATACATGAAACACAAATGAATTTTGTGTTTAGACTTAGGTTCCATACCTAAGATATCTCATTATGTATATGCAGATATTCCAAAATCTGAAAAAATCCAAAAATCTATGGCAGTTTTGTTCCCAAGAATTTCAGATACTTTACCTCTGGTAGTAATTATCAGGTGAAGAGTAGGGAATACAATATTCTGGGTAGAAGGAAGACCCTATCGAATGAAGGAACCCTGTATTATTAGAGAAACTGCAAGAAAGCCAGGATTACTAGAGCAGTGTAAGACAAGCAGGAGCCAGATTGGATTTTGGACTTGATTCTGTTGTCAATGCAAAGGCAGTGGAAGGTTAAGAAAGAGAATTACCTCATTATATTAGCATTTTAGGATGCCCCTCCATTGTTGTATGAAGGATCGGTTGTAGGGGAAAGGGTGAATGCAGACATTGGAGTTGAACGCTTATTGCTATAAGCTCAGTAAGAGGTAATAGTAATCTGGCTACAGACAGTGACAGTATAGACAAAGAGAAATGAATAGATTCAAAAAATATTTTTATAAAGCATAGTTGTCAGACCTGGGTGATTGATTTGATCTAGAGGGAGAAAAAAAGTTGTGGATGATTCTCAAATTTCTGACATGGGCAACTGTGCAGGCAGAGTGCCTAGAAAGAATTAACTAGCCTCTTGGGGATTTGTCTCATAAATTCACTTCTGTTTCAGTGACAGCAAGCATCTTAGATATATACACACAGGGAACCTGATTCTCTCCGAAGCCCTAAGAACTAACTGTGGTACAGATAAAAGATGCGCTGTAGGGAATTGAGATGTCACACTCACCTCAATGTACGGGTAGTTTTTACTTGAATTCATAGAAGAAAGCATACCTTTGTGCTATCAGTTGGTTAAAAATTGCACCTCAAATTTTCCTGCCAATATGATCCCTTTTAAACTGTATAATTTACACTGGGTATGATGCCATCATTAATGCTCCCCATGTTGATTCTAATGAGGCATATGTCCTTTTCTCATGCTGAGAAAAGTATGCTTTTACTACCCACAGATATTCTGAATATGTAGTTGATATTCAAACACGTCAAATATTGAACCTGGTGCTTCCAATATGTAAGTAATTCCTTAGGATTAAGAAACTACTAAAAGCATTTTCTTGGAGTATTTAAAATGCAGTTGACAAAAATTCAACTCAAGCTAGCATAAGAAAATGTATAGCTCAAATAAGTAAAAACTTTCAGATCAGGCTAAGACTTGGGCAGCTGTAGATACCCAAGATGTCATCATGCTGCTGTCTTGCTCCAGAAGGGACTCCCTTCTGGAGTCCCTTGTTACCTTTGTTATTGGGCAGACTTTCTTCATGAAATATAAAAGAAAGTCACTGGTAGCTCTAGGCCTACACAGTCCATCTGATTTCCCAATGGAAAAATGTCTTGCTTTCTGACCATGAAAACTAGGACAACTGTTTGAGTCATGTATTCACCTCTGAACCAAAGTTGGGTCATCTGCTTGCCTTGGCCAGTCTAACTGAAATCATATTTGGTTCTGGTTCTAATCTGATCTCCCCAAGAAGAGGAGATTTTATCCCAGAACATGGGGAAGTAAAGATGGGTGGGCATGCAAACTAACAAATAAATAATAAATGTCCACTGCATACAAGTACATTGGGAAAGAGCTGAAACATCACAGAATGACTTCAATACAGGCCAGAATTGCAGATGTGGAAGGTTCAGACAAGGTACATTGATATAAAATGAATAAAAGATAATTCTGCAGTAATACTTATGAAAAGATGGAAAGACTGTAGTATGTTGTCTGTGAATCAGTAGGTGTCAAAATTTTGAAAACAAAGATGTACAAGGATGAATAAAACCCATGTCTAGAATATTGGAATGATGGTTTAATTTTGCTGTTTTACTACTCTTAAATTAGATCCTTGTATCTGAGGTGAAACTCCAAAGCTAAAGAAAAAAACCGAAAACAATTGGAAAAATCCAGAAGAAATCTATGAAGATGAGTAATGGGTAGAAAATAAAATTTAAAAATCAATAAATATGTATGTAGTGTTTTGTCTATGCAAAATAAAGTCCTTTGAGGAAGATAAAATATATTAAATTATTGCAGTAGTAAAAGAGAAACATAATGCTTTTACATATATGGTTTCAATTCAGGAAAAAAGTAGCTATTTTTCTCTGCATCCATACTTGAAATAAAACAGAATAAAATAAGTTCAAGCAGGTGTGCAAAATATTTATATTAGAAATATTTTTTAACTTGGAGTTAATAACTGGATGAATTTCAAGCCTTCTCTGTGATCTTTTAATAGAGTTCCTTCTCATACATTTGGACCTTGGGGCACTGTGCTGCTCAAAGGTAGAGTGACCAGTTAGATGACTATACACTTCATGAGGACAGGAATCCTGTGTTATGCACATTTGCATCCAATGGGCTGTCTAAAATATTTGCTAAGTATGTGTCGATGTTAATTTGTATTTCACTTAGTTGTTAATTATCTATATATGAAATCTGTTTTATGGACCTGCTTAACGAATATTACATTTATATTGGTATTGTCATCACACATACATGGCATTATACATAGACTGCCAACTTTCTAGCTGTTGTGTTTTCAGTGAATAGAAGCTAGATGTGCTAGTAATCTAAGAAAAGATGATGGCAACAAGATACTGATATAATTTCCAGTTATTGAAAATTTGGGATCATTTGATCCATTGTCTCCATCTATTATCATCAGCTAAGCATTCATTTTAGGAGTAATTATGAAAGATGAGGTTTCTTAATATTATCAGTTACACTGAATACAAAGCAAATGGTCATAGCCCCTTTATGAATAGACTCAATATTGCATCCAGGTCATCATGGAATTGAACAATGGAATTTAGGTTCAGTAAAGAAGCTTAAGGACCATCTTTTACTCAGTTTTCTCTTCTTTAGTTATCTCATTATTTAAGTGATGATGTGATTGAGACCTAACTAAACTACGTTGAGAGACTTGCCCAATTACGCTGTTAGTGAGAGTGTAAATTAGTTCAACCATTGTGGAAGACAGTGTGATGATTCCTCAGGGATCTAGAACCAGAGATACTGTTTGACTCAGCAACCCCATTACTGGATATATACTCAAAGGATTATAAATCATTCTACTATAAAGACATATGCACACATATATTTATTGCAGCACTGTTCACAATAGCAAAGACTTGGAACCAACCCAAATGCCCATCAGTGATAGACTAGATAAAGGAAATGTGGCACATATATGCCATGGAATACTATGCAGCCATAAAAAGTAATGAGAGCATGTCCTTTGCAGGGACATGGATGAATCTGGAAACCATCATTCTTAACAAACTAACACAGGAACGAAAACCAAACACCGCATGTTCTCATTCATAGTGGGAGTTGAACAGTGAGAACACATGGACACAGGGAGGGGAACATCACACACCGGTGCCTGTCGGGCAAAGGGGGACCAGGGGAGGGATAGCATTAGGAGAAATACCTAATGTAGATGACTGGTTGATGGAGGCAGTAAACCACCATGGCACATGTATACCTATGTAACAAACCTGCATGTTCTACACATGTATCCCAGAACTTAAAGTATAATAAGAGAGAGAGAGAGAGAGAGACTTGCCCAATTTGAAATAACCTTTTTATGGCAGAAACTGAGATAAAACCTACTTGAAAGAATTTCAGTTTTCTGAAGCTAGAGGAGAGTTTTCAGAGGCCTATCTTAACATCAATATTAATTTCAATTGGTCAGTATAAACTCTACCTCATACCATCTTGAGACTAAATTGGTTGGCCATTTTCATGATGCTC
Organism: Cheracebus regulus; assembly: GCA_963574635.1. Taxonomy (NCBI): domain Eukaryota; kingdom Metazoa; phylum Chordata; class Mammalia; order Primates; family Pitheciidae; genus Cheracebus; species Cheracebus regulus. The sequence goes on from CAUYQU010091113.1 coordinate 6,494, forward strand.
TAGGAACAAACTCAATACAGACATTAAACACATGCATAACATGTTCATTTTTCCTTATTTATGTATAAGGAAAGTATTATATTTGAGGAAAACTTAGGGGATGTGGCTAAAATTAGCTCTCCATTAGGAAGTATTGTTAAGGATGAAGAAATCTGGAAGTTATTTAACTGCTTTACAGATGTTTCAAGCTTGAGGCTCTTAGTCAGTTTGATTGATTTACTATGATCTAATTACTCTAATCCATTCACCACTGACCAAGGAAGACATAGTCATTCAGTTCAAATATCTCCTTAAGTTCTGCCTGAACTTCTCTGAACTCATTAGAGTAGTTAATGCATGATGAAAAGATTATGCTTTGCTACGGAAAATTATTTTTATTTTAAATAATAAAAACAGACTCATACTGATGGGAGCCACCATAAATGATAATGAATTATAGTAAATATTACAGTACAGTTGATATATTGAAAACAACAGCTTTCTTACGGCCACCAAGTAAACTGTTTTATATCATTTACAGCTGGGCCAGAGGTGTCCCTTGAACATAAGGAGACATACCTGCCACCTAGGATGTTCAAACAAATGTTATATTGCCTAAGCAGGATGTGTTCAGGGTTTTAGCCAATCACATTGAAGACAGCTATCTTTAAGTATTATATCAGGATAATTTAATCTGAATTGAATTTTAGTATTAGAAAATACAGCAGCCTTTTAAAAATAATGCCCTCCACATTAGCAAACAATCTCTCTGCTATTTCCTTTATGTAGTTATAAAATTATGAATATTAGGGTTTTAACAAACTTGTAGACCCATAAATGCGAGGCACCCTAGAAAGTAGCCTCCATGACAGTTTCACATGTGATTCAGAGTGCTGAAAGGGTTTACTGTTTGGCTTCAACTCTTTATTGAGATCCTTAAAACTTGATTTCTGGGTGGTTTTTTTTTTTTTCCTTCCCAAGAGAACAAACAAGCTATAGTTCGAGCCAGTAGTAACTCCAGGCATTTTTATTAATGTTTGCTCAGCAACAGTCAGAGCTTTGTATGGTTGCTTTATCCCCAGTTCACTGTGTATCTGCAATTTCCTGTTCACTATCTGGGAAAGTCAGGTGTAACTCTTATGAGAAGAGGCATCGAAGTTTCATCTCTACTTCATTATTTCAGATGTAATCAGAGGAGTAAATCTACAGTGTGTTCTTGGCTGTAATACAGTAGAGTTGTCTGTTGTCTGGATACAAATCCATTTGTGTTCATATTCTTCTAGAGGAATCTCTTTTCCAGATATAATTCTATTAAATACTCTATCAATACTCAATACTTAAAAGTTTGTCAGGTTCAAGCTGATAAACCCTACTTTTTAAAAAACTAATATTCCTATATCTCGATGGTGATATTCTTTGGGGCTCTAGAGATTCTTGTTACCATTTTTTAAGGAGACATTGCTAAGTGCCCAGCCCCAGCAGCCTTTTTGCTTGGGGAAGCAGTGTACACAGTGATTAGAGCAGGGACTCGGGAGCAAGACCAACTGCTTGGGTTCGAACTCTGGTTCTGCCTCCTCCTAGAATTTAACCTTGAGAAGTTAAATTATCTCTCTATGCCTCAGTTCCTCCATTTATAAAATGGGGGTGATAATTCTACTAATTATCTCTTTGGATTATTGTGAGGATTAAATAAGTTATTCTCAGTGATTACTGAGAAGAGTGCTTGGCACTTAGTGGGTAATACTTGAAGGTTAGATATTTGTATAGCTGCTCATATCTCAACACTTTGCATTTGCTGTCTCTTCTGTCTAGAATGTTCTTTTAGACTTCATGTGGCATGCTGTCTCCAAATGTCATTCCTCAAAGAGGCCTTTCCTGGTCATCTTTTTCACTGTTCCTATTTGCTGCTTTATTTTTTTTAAGTCCTGATCACCATCCAATACTATATTTTATATTTATTTTATATTTTGAGCTCTCTGTTTCTTCAAAAAGAAAGTAATCTTAGTGAGGTCTTTTGTATAGGACTGTATGCCTAGAGTCTAGAACAGTGTCTGGTATGTACGTAGTAGGTGCTCAACAAATATTTGAAGAATGAATGAAGAAATTATTATAGAAAGATGTCTATATTAGAATGCATTTCTGTAGATACATTATCAGAACTCTCTAGAGCATAAAATTACAATTACTACAAGATAAATTAGATCCTGATTTAGGCTGTGCTTGCAATGAATTGAACACTAAGCTCATATGAAACACTTTAAGAGTGTCTATAGTGATTCACAACATAAGCCTGATCTTTTAGTTTGACTTCTGAAAGTCAATTATATTTTCAATATAAATGAAGTCAAACATACACTTGAAACAGAAAAAAATATTGCCAGTTTAAAGATTTAAGACAGTTCTCTATGTACAAAAATTGTAATACTTTCACTGGTAAAGAGTCACTTTTTAAAGTAATCACTTTAAAATCACTTGTGTGCATTTTTTTCAGTATTGCTATTAAAAGTACTTTCTCATTTTCAATTTTGAATCACTCAACAATGAATTGTTAGAGCTGTTGCTTTGCTTTACCACATACCACAGGGTAAAATAGCCAAAGGCTGTTTAATCTAAGCAGGTTAGGTAAAAATGGAGAATGTCAGAAAAATGGAAGACCTCCTAACCCACACCAGAACTGCACTTGCTTTGATACTGTTATTTAAATAATGTCAAACAAAAATAAATTGACTTTGCCTTTTGAAATTTTATTTAGGTACACACTGGCAGTACCTTAAAGATTAAAGAATAAATGTCTCTTCTTTCTTGAACCTTTGTTATGTACCAATGTGCTTAGCATTGAGTGGGATACAAAAACACATACGCTAAAGTTCTGTTCTTGAAAAGTGTATAGTCTGTTTAGATCAACAAGACAAAAAACTGTAAGAAATCAGTACACATTAGTAAATCATTAGTTTCTAAAGAAATTCAGATGTAGGATGATTGTTGTAGGTGCTTGAAAACACGAGAAGAGAGTGATCCTTTAGACAAGCATTAAAGGATGAAAAGCATTTTGTTAGGCAATTTGGAAGGAGAAGAGAACATTCCATGCACAGAACACAGCTTGATCAAAGGTAAAAATGGGCAAACTATACCAGACATTCAAAAAGAATTGGTATCAATCCTATTGACACTATTCCACAAGATAGAGAAAGAGGGAATATTCCCTAAATCATTCTATGAAGTCAGTATCACCCTAACACCAAAACCAGGAAAGGACATACCCAAAAGGAAAACTACAGACCAATATCCCTGATGAATATAGATGCAAAAATGCTTAACAAAATACTAGCTAACCAAATCCAACAACATATCAAAAACATAATCCACCTTGATCAAGTAGGTTTCATACCAGGTATTCAGGGATGGTTTAACATATGCAAGTCAGTAAATGTGATATGCCACATAAGCAGAATTGAAAAGAAAAATTACACGATCATCTCAATAGATACAGAAAAAACGTTTGACAAAATCCAGCATTTCTTTATGATTAAAACTCTCAGCAAAATTGGCATGCAAGGGATATACCTCAAGGTAATAAAAGCCATCTATGAAGAACCCACAGCCAACATAATATTGAATGGGGAAAAGTTGAAAGCATTCCCTCTGAGAACTGGAACAAGACAAGACTGCCCAATCAAACCACTTCTCTTCAACATAGTACTGAAAGTCCTAGCTGGAGCAGTAAGACAAGAGAAAGAAATAAAAGACAATAGTCAAACTGTCACTATTTGCTGATGATATGATTGTTTACCTAGAAAACCCTGAAGACTCTTCCAGAAAGTTTCTAGAACTGATAAAAGAATTCAACAATGTTTCTGGATACAAAATTAATGTACACAAATCAGTAGCTCTTCTATACACCAACAGCAACCAAGCTGTGAATCAAATCAAGAACTCAACACCTCTTATAATATCTGCAAAATAATAATAATAATAAAATACTTAGGAATATACCTGACCAAGGAGGTGAAAGATCTCTACAAGGAAAACTACAAAACACTGCTAAAAGAAATCATAGACAACACAAACAAATGGAAACACATCCCATGTCCATGGGTGGGTAGAATCAATATTGTGAAAATGACCGTACTGCCAAAAGCAGTCTACAAATTCAGTGCAATTTCCATCAAAATATCACCATTATTTTTCACAGAACTAGAATAAACAATCCTAAAATTCATATGGAATAAAAAAAGAGCCCACATAGCCAAAGCAGGAATAAGCAAAAAGAACAAATTTGGAGGGATCACATGACCTGATTTCCAACTATGCTATAAGGCCATAGTCACCAGAACAGCGTGGAACTGGTATAAAAATAGGCACACAGACTAATGGAACAGAATAGAAAACCCAAAAATAAAGCCAAATACAGCCAACTAATCTACGACAAAGCAAACAAAAACATAAAGTGGAAAAAAGACACCCTATCCAACAAGTGGTCCTGGGATAATTTTAGCAAGAAAAAAAAATCTCATCCAAAAGCGAGCTAGGGACATGAATAGACAGTTCTCAAAAGAAGATATACAAATGGCCAACAAACACGAAAAAATGCTCAACGTCACTAATGATCACTAATGATAAGTACAAACAAAACCACAATGCAATACCAGCTTACTTCTGCAAGAGTGGCCATAATCAAAAAGTAAATAAATAATAGATATTGACATGGATGCCATGAACAGGGAACACTTCTATACTGCTGCTGGAAATGTAAACTGGCACAACCACTATGAAAAACAGTATGATGACCATTGTAGAGTAAAGTAGTACTGATCTGGGAGTTCAAAGATCTGAATTTGAGCTCTAGTTGCCACACCTAATAACTGTGGACAAATTTCTTAGCCAAACAGTTCCTTTGTTGTTATATAAAAAAAGATAACATCCTTTATTTATCCATAATTTTTCTCTTTGCATGTATGTATTAGGGTTCTCTAGAGGGACAGAACTAAGAGGATAGATGTATATATAAAGGGAAGTTTATTAAGGAGTATTAACTCACACATTCACAAGATACAGTTCCACAATAGGCTCTCTGCAAGCTGAGGTGCAACGAAGCCAGTCCAAGTCCCAAAGCTGAAGAACTTGGAGTCTGATGTTCAAGGTTAGGAAGCATCCACATGGGAGAAAGATGTAGACTTGGAGGCTAAGCCAGTCTAATCTATGTTCTTCTGCCTGCTTTTATTCTGGCTGTGCTGGCAGCTGATTAGATTGTGCCTGCCCAGATGGAGGGTGGATCTGCCTTTCCCAGTCCACTGACTCAAATGTTAATCTCCTTTGGAAACACCCTTATAGTCATGCCCAGGAACAATATTTTGATCCTTCAATCCAATCAAGGTGACACTCAATATTAACCATCACAGTGTAACTGATACGTTAGGATTCATGAGGTCTAATCATAAAGTGATACTATTTACCACTGATTGTTTCTTTATAATTTATTCAATGGAAGAAGTCTTCTGCCACTGAGTAAAACCTTAGAAAACTTCTTAAACTTCTAATAAGTCTTTGGAAATAGAAAACCTTGCGATTACTGTAAATCACACAGTCTTGACTCCATTATTTAAAAATCTAGTCCCATGGGATTGTCAAAGTTGCTAACTTGATTCAGTTACAACTACTATCCTTCCAACAGCAAGGACTTAGTAACACATAAAGTTTAGGGATAGGAAAGAGGGTGTGGTTAGGCTTTTTTCCCCTGCCTCTTTACACTTCTGCTAATTAATCTTTATTTCTGGCTCTCCTGGGTTGGAACATGGGGAGGAAGAATATGGAAGAAAGGCAGGAAAATACTGTCATATTTATTTAATTGGTACTGTTATAAGTTGGCTGCCATCCTCTGGACAGTTGCTTATGATTTATACAATCTCTAGCAACTCAGTATCTTCTGCTTATCTCTCCTGAGGCCTAATGGCCCTTCTAGAAGTTTCCATCAGACAAGAACTAGTATCATGTCATTCTAGGTCTCTCTTGTACAGTATACCAGATACACCTGTGCAACACATTGACCCAATAAACTTTTGAAGTACAAGTTTACCCAGCCTAACCACCTCTTTTTCTAGACTGCTGCTGGAGTGGCAAGCTAGCCTGTCTCTCAATCGGAGATTTTCCAAACAGGGGTCAAAACCAGAACTCTTCATCCCTTCCCCCCAACTCTAGGGGGCACACGGTTACTTCTACATAGCACAATCATAGGTATCTTGTTCTCTCTTTTTCCTATACAAATGCATGCCAAAAAAATAAATAAATAAAACAAAATCTTTCTTTTTCTAAACTTCACTTCTCTCTTTCTGACTGTTTAATGCCCTTGACATGTAAGGATATCTAGCCTGTTCTCTGCCATGTAGTTTTCACAAGTTTCTCTGATGCTTTCTGTCTTCCAGCTTACTTCAATATCTGATGCCTTAGAGTCTTAATCAAAAAGATCTATTGATTTTTGTAAAGTGATTTAAATAAATGAAAGTCACAAAAAAGGTACAGCTTGTTTGCATCTTCTATAGTTAGGCAACACTAACAGAAGTTTATTTTACTCTAGTTTCACTTTGCCTACAATTCCATTAAATCACCTGCAGATGCATGATGGTAACCGGATTGTAATCAGCTTATCTAAAAACCGGGGCCTATTGGTGTGACTTTCATATTGCAGCCTGTATTTATAGTACATTCTGCTTTTCCTTTAAAAAAAAAAATACTAAACCAAGACCACTGAGCTCAACCAATTGATAATTATCCCTGTTAACAAAATACATCTTAAGAAGTGATATGGTTTAAAGATTTAAGAATAATTTCTAGGTAAACTAGTAACCTTTCTTTTTTACCCTAGAGTTTATATGACACAGCACTGGTTTATTCTCATAAATCTTGTGTTTGTTTATGGATTTGTCACTGGTTTATCCCCATAATTCACATTTGTTTATGGATTTGTCAGACCAGCTCTCTGTTTAAACACATTGTCTGCTGATCCAGGATGTCTCCTTTATTCTTTTGAAATAATTAAGTCTAGGCTCAGTGGACTTTTCACAGTTAGAATCATAACAGATTATTTCAGCATGTTTTAAAAAGTCTTAAAACTTTCCATATGGTGGTCTACTTGGAACAAATTGGCCCATTTGGAATAAATGACTAAATACTTAACTAAAATACATGAATTTTATACTAAATGGCCAAACCTGGATACTTGTTGCCCTCTATATTAATTCAAAATCAAGACAAATATCATTCAATGTAATTTTGGATATCATGTGTTTAGGCAAACACTGAGATTTAAGGGATGACTGTAATCAAATGAAATTAATTTTAATAAGAAAAATGCCAAGCTCAGACAAATAGAAAGTTCACATCACCAGTATCTCTTGATTATTTTTGAAGGAGGAGTGCTTTAGATAAAAGAAACAAACTGATTGTAAGCAAGAATGACAGCACAGTGCTACGGATTCCACAGGGACAACTTTAGGGCTTGAGCATCCTAGGATTTTGATATCTGCAGGAGGTCCTGGAATCAATGCACCACAAATACTGAGGGAAGACTGTATATGAAGTTTAGAAACCCCTCATAAAAATTTACAGACTTATCAGTTATCCAATGCAACTGTTCCTCTGACATGAGTCATGTGCTGGCCTGCCAGGGAGAATCCAGATGTCCTCCTCCAGATCCTGCTGGTATAGAATTAGAAAAATAATTAACCATACCAATCTGGGTACTTATGACAGTGAGGGTCTACATGTTTTGGACTACACGTTAGGACTCTTTTCCAGTTGGGTGAGGTATTCCTTGGGTGGTATCTTGCCATTTGAGGACTAGCATTAATTTGTTTGGAACAACAGTATGTTAATAAGCACAGTGCAGTATTAATTCGGTTTATCTCCTCCTGTTGTTCTGAAAGAGACATCAGTGATCTAGCTCTCTGATTTGGTAGTAGAAAATCTCAAATCTCAGTTTGGTTTCTCAATGGGTACTTTATGCCCCTGACCCTTTGATATAAAATTAGCAGTTCCCAGCACTTCATAATGACCTTATCCTATTTTATTTTTCCATCAATGACATTGTCGATATCATTATCAGTATCAGGTATAGTATGTATTTATTTATTTGTATGCATTTTCATATTTTCTGTCTTTCAGGTATCTATACTAGATTCTGGCTTGGGTTTAAAAGGAAGTTTTTGTTTTGTTTTTTAAATTTATTTATTTTACTTTAGGTGCATACTACATCTGGCATTTCTCCCCATGTTATCCCTCCACACCCCCTGCTGTCCCTCCCCTCCCCTCCTCCAACTGCCCCCAGTGTGTGATGCTCCTCTCCCTGAGTCCATGTGTTCTCGTTGTTCAACACCCACCTAAGTGTGAGAACATATGGTGTTTGGCTTTCTGTTTTTGTGTCAGTTTGCTGAGAATGATGGTTTCCAGATTCACCCAAGTCCCTACAAAGGACACGAACACATCGTTTTTAATGGCTGCATAGTATTCCATGGTATATATGTACTATGTTTTCTTTGTCCAGTCTATCATTGATGGGCATTTGGGTTGGTTCCAGGTCTTTGCTATTGTACACAGGGCTGCAATGAAAATACGTGTGCATGTGTCTTTATAGTAGAATGATTTATAGTTCTTTGGGCATATTTCCAGTAATGAGATTGCTGGGTCGATCTCTTTTATCTGGAACATTCTACTGGGGTAACAGGATATGAGGGTTTTTTTTTACATGTGAGTGTCTTCATGAAGAAGAATAATAAGGCAAGGGGAAGAAGTTAAATCAAATATTAAAAATGAAAACAATAGGAATCAAGAAAAAGTACATGTCACCTATCACCAGTCATCTTGAAGGGCTCTACATAATGTGTGTTACTACAGTTGTTATGTGTGGGAAAGAACTGAAAGGAAATGGCAGTGGATTGTAAATAAATCTAGACTTTTGTTCAGAAAAACTGAAATTGTCTGGATAATGACCAAATCTAGTGAAGAAAATTTCAATTCTTCAGAAATAAGTAATAAAAGGGAAATATGGCATTTTGAAATAGCTATATTTTAGTCAATTATTTCATCTTCTTGAGGTTTCATGACAATATGGCCATGAAGGATAAGAAAATTAGAACACCATTTGTTATGTTTCAGTTTTCTGAATCTGATAAGCTGTACGGGGAAAAAAGATTCCTGGAAATGTGAGGAGTGAGATGGAATAATTACAGTGCTTTGACATTCATTGCCAAGAATGTTGTGAGATAAACCACATTTTAAATCAATAGCATAAATGCATTATGCTTCATTTTCCTTTGTAATTTTTGCTTATGCCTGCATTTCTACCAACTAGTTAAAGGAACAGAAAAGTGTTTTTTCCAAGCCAAATAGCACCTAAATGTTCTGGTTTTATATTTCTGATAAAACTATTCAGTGTTTCAACAAATATTTATTGAGTAAATGAATTAATGAATGAAGGGTAAATTTTACTTTCAATTTCTATGATTAAAAATGTTTCTAAAGAATTTTTGGTGCTATAAACAGACATCAGCTTCTAGAATTCTGAACAATTTATTTTTAATATGCTATAAAAATGAAGTTGTACCCAATTACTCTGTTCAGCATTTCAATGGGGATACTGTGTCCTTGGCTTGCCATGTTAATCGATCTTCTCAGGTATAAAATAAGATAAGAGCACTTTGCTTACAGGGTAAATGAAGTAATGTATGTGAAAGAGCCAATTGTGGTACATATTACTTATTAGTTTGTTGCTCCAGGTCTTAGTAAAATGCTCAAGCCACCAGCAGGGGAAGAAAAGAAGGAGAGGGCACTTCCATTTGCTAAAGAGACTTGGAGTTGCACGTATTGTTTCTACTTACTATTGGCTTGGTCATTGCTTAGAAAGATTAGGTACTAGGAGAGCGAGGAGATGCTGTCTTTAGCCGGGCAGCCATAGGCTACTTTAAATTTCAATTGATATAGAAGCAAAGAATGGGTATTGGGGAGTCAGCTAGCAGTGTGCAAGTGTCCACCTCTTTGGTCATGCAAATTTCTATTCTGTTCTTCTCACACAAAAGACACACCCCTGCCAAAGGAGAGATCATGTGTGACCTAGTCATTTACTGCATCCAGCTCAGATGTCAAGATTTTTAGCGATGCTCTGTCTTCTCAATATAAACATATTTGGATCCTTGTGGTCTAATAACCTAAAAAGCTAAGACAACCTTCCTCCCCACAACCCGATATGTATATAGTAGTGAGGTACATACAGGATAACTTTAATGAATAAAGTTCCTTTGGAAAAGGAAAGGATGGGAAACGCAGTCACTGGACCATAGAAATGATCAAACTGTGATTGTCAGGAAATGCAAAACCTGATTTAGCAGTGGAGTCATTCATAAGTCTTCATCTTGGAGTTTCTAGACAGTTTAAACATCTGAGATGAATTCCTGGCCCATTATCCTTTGTGTCTCCTGGCTTTGCCCACTGGAAGGTTCCTCCTTGCCCATTCTCCTCCATGATCATATCTAAAGTGGGCCATAGAGAGAATAGAGCATGCCAGCTTTTGCTGTGCACAGATTTCAGAGCCTATTCCCTCCTGGTGCAGCTTTATCCATTCAGAAATTTACAGGTCGAAATATTGTACATATTTGTAAGCCAAGTATGTGGTTTTTGTTGACAACACAATTCCTTCAATAACTTAGTAAGTTTCTGGTCTATACTTCCAGTCAATTTGATGTGCAGTAAATCAGCAAATCATCTCATCTAGACATAGATTTTATGTTTATTTGATCACTTATTCATTCATTCATTCATTCATTCATTTTTCACCTATTTTCAGAAAGAAATGAAGTTTGCCCTGCTTAAAGCATTTAAAACTTCAACACTAATGCTTACTTTTTTACAAATTTATGAATATTTATATACTATTTGTGGAACAATAGAAATAATATCTAGCTGGTGCCCGTCTGAAGCTTAAACAAGTTTTTTGTATGTAGAGGAAGAAGAGGAGGAAGATGAGGATGATAACATGTCCACGGTAATGAGGCTCAGGACTAAAATGCCATGGAAAACCTGCTGGCGGTACCTCACTTCTGGAGGATTCTTCCTGCTCATCCTGATGATTTTCTCTAAGCTTCTGAAGCATTCAGTCATTGTAGCTATAGACTATTGGCTGGCTACGTGGACATCAGAGTACAATGTAAACAATACTGGAAAAGCTGATCAGGTACTATTGGTTCGGTTTTGTTTTTAAATCATCAAGGAAATATTGAGATTAGCAGGAACACCTTCTTATCAAGTTAGATGCTTATATTCCAAATGCCATAGGACTTCTATGATAATTCAGTAAGTTAATAATTACAACAGAACCTGAAATAAAGTATCAAAAATGTTAAAATAGAATCTATTATTAAGACTTTTAAAGTTTATCATAAGAAATATTTAAATATAATGTTTAGACTTGTATTCAAGGGAGTTATATATATATATTTTTATACATGTTATACATATATACCCATATATAGGACCTTTTTGTATTTATTCTTATGGTATTTGGTGTTATCTACCTACATCAGTGTGTTAGCTGGTCATTCTGAGACTAGGAATGAGAAAAGTGAGCTCTACAATGTAGGAAGCCAAGAATATGCCCCAAACCTGAAAACAAACTCTCTCTCTCTTAATTTGCTTTTAAGCAAGCCTTGAAAGAGAGTGAAGGGAGCAGGTGGAGGTTTGGCCTGTGGGATTATGGTGGGGATACTACCCTGGGTCTCAACAAATTGCATTCCTGAACTGTCTAAATGCATGCACAATAACGAAGTCGACCATCTTGTCTGACGTTGACATTTGATTTTCTAGTGAAAAAGTACTAAATTGATCATTTCTGATGTGTTTTTGTGTTGGTTGCTTTTTAGACCTACTATGTGGCTGGTTTTAGCATACTTTGTGGAGCAGGCATTTTCCTTTGCCTTGTTACATCCCTTACTGTAGAATGGATGGGTCTCACAGCTGCCAAAAATCTTCACCACAACCTTCTCAATAAGATAATTCTTGGACCAATAAGGTAAAACAGTGGTTGTTTCTCACTTTCACACATAAAATAATAAAAACATGCATTTTTCAATTTAAGTGAAATGTAAAAGTTCAAAGATTTTCTTTAGTCCTTGAGCACATATGAATATGGAGCTTCTCATTTTCATGACACTAAGATGCCCATTAGCAATGCTGAGGTTCCAAATAGTTTAGTATTGTCATACACTTTCATCTGTTTATTGCCTAGGTTCTTTGATACCACGCCCCTGGGACTGATTCTCAATCGCTTTTCAGCTGATACTAATATCATTGATCAGGTGAGTAGTAACTGGGTTACTTCCAAGTTCAAAAAGTAGTTTCTCAATGTAAGCTAAATAGCATTTTAATATAAAGCATAATTCCTCTTAACAATAGAGAATTGCTGAAATTTAAATGAAGGTCTTTTTGTATTTATATCAAATTATACATGCAAACAATATCTAGAATGAAATATTAAAGGAAAACCTTAACTCAGACTAATTTGTATATGTAGAAGAAGATACTTGAAGAACCAGCATGAAGTAAAGAGAAATAGTAAAGCATGATTGAACATTTAAAATTTCTTTATTATAAAAAATTGTTTTGATTAATAATATATCAGCATTCCCAGTATAAAATTCTTAAAAGTTTAGTATACATGCAGAATTTCTCTCAGAAGTGAAGGGTGGGATGCCAAGCTGTCTTAAAGTCCTTTACTTTTATTAGGTTGGTTCTTGAAGCTTCAAATGGTGTGATATTTTAGGAAATATTCCAAGAATGTCCAGTTTAGCTTAAGATCCTTAGGTATCTGAAAGTCTGTCTTGAAATCAAAGATATCAAACTCTGAAATTGTATCACTCTAAAAGTGGAACCCTTTGGATGACTGAGAAAGAAATTCATCAAATCCAGCCCTTGCGTTTTCTGACTTTCCAGAGTGGCATTAGGAACACGGAAATGTCCCTCAATTTAGAAAGAGTGCTTGATGCATGCAGCTGACTGAAGAGTATGTTGAGAAGTTTTGATGTTTTCATGACCTTGGTCAGACTGCACCTAAAACCCTTCTAAGGAATACACATTGAAAAAGAAGAAATGAAATAGTCATTATTTAGAAGATGACATGATTATTACTTAGAATATTCAAAATAATTAGTAAAATAGAGAATTAATTAGAAAGTTCAGCAGAGTATCTACATAAGATATATCATATGAAAAGTAGCAACTTCTTCTACACCATTTAATGGTGAAAAACAAACTCCATTCATAACAACAAAACCTATAAAAAAAGAAATAAACTAAATGTGAAGAAAAGATGTTCAGCAACCCCAGAAGTCATAACAATCCCGTATATATATAGAGAGAAAGAATTTCCCTATTAGATATTTTTTAGTATTACAAAATTTTAAAACTCTGTTAATTGCAGAAGGCAAGTAGGTCAAAAGAACAGTATGGAGAATTTAAAACATCAGCATATGTAGAAATGTAACAGTACAAATGTGGCATCTTAATAAGGAAAGGATTAATTTTTCAACAGAGGATATTGGGATAATTAGCTATTTAAAAATACAAAACAAATGTACATAGCATAGAGGTGGCCATGTTAAAACATAAAGTTATAAAGTAAAATGTAGGAGAATAGTTTTAGAAGCTTGGAGTGGGAAGGGTCTTTCTGAGAAACAATAAGGAAAATAGGTTACTTTTGAGTTGGTAAGTCAACAGAAATGCCTATAAAAAACTTTAAGTTGTTATTGAGCTAAAAGCACCAAAGAGAAATTTAAATACAATAGATAACTAGGGGAAAAAAAGTTGCAAATAATTTTTTTAAAAAAATAAATGTAATATATACAGAGCATCTAAAAATCAGTAACGAAAAAACAATCCACTAAAAGCCCAAAGGATATGAGGAAGCAATTACAGATAATTAATTTAAATGTATTACAGTAGAGGAATTGCTAAATACGCTAATACTATGGAACCATTAAAAAGAAATAGATGAAAGAGCTAGAGGAGCAAGATCAAAAAAAACTCAAAGGCTAGCAGAGGACAGGAAATAACTAAGATCAGAGCAGAACTGAAGGAGATAGAGACACAAAAAACCCTTCAAAAAACTAATAAATCCCGGAGCTGGTTTTTTGAAAAGATCAACAAAATAGACCACTAGCTAGATTAATAAAAAAGAAAAGAGAGAAGAATCAAACAGATGCAATAAAAAACGATAAAGGGGATGTCACCACAGATTCCTCAGAAATACAAACTACCATCAGAGATTACTACAAACAACTCTATGCATATAAACCAGTAAACCTGGAAGAAATGGATAAATTCCTGGACACTTGCACCTTCCCAAGCCTAACCCAGGAAGAAGTCAAAACCCTGAATAGACGAATAACAACGTCTGAAGTTGAGGCAGCAATTAATAGCCTACCACCCAAAAAAAGCCCAGGTCCAGATGGGGTCACAGCTGTATGTCTACCAGACATACAAAGAGGAGCTAGTACCATTCCTTCTGAAACTATTCTAAACAATACAAAAAGAGGGAATCCTTCCCAAATCGTTTTATGAGACCAACATAAAATGATTATGATTTTTTTAACTTCTTTTTTTTATTGCATTTTAGGTTTTGGGGTACATGTGAAGAACATGAAGATTGTTGCATAGGTACACACGTGGCAGTGTAATTTGTTGCCTTCCTCCCCTTCACCTATATCTGGCATTTCTCCCCATGCTATCTCTCCCCAACTCCCCACCCCCTGCTGTCCCTCCCCTATTTCCCCCCCGACAGACCTCAGTGTGTGATGCTCCCCTCCCTGTGTCCATGTGTTCTCATTGTTCAACACCCACCTATGAGTGAGAACATGCAGTGTTTGATTATCTGTTCTTATGTCAGTTTGCTGAGAATTACGGTTTCCAGGTTCATCCATGTCCCTACAAAGGACACGAACTCATCGTGTTTTATGGCTGCATAGTATTCCATGGTGTACATGTGCCACATGTTCCCGGTCCAGTCTATCATCGATGGGCTTTTGGGTTGGTTCCAGGTCTTTGCTATTGTAAACAGTGCTGCAATGAACATACGTGTGCATGTGTCCTTATAGTAGAACGATTTATAATCCTTTGGATATATACCCAGTAATGGGATTGCTGGGTCGAATGGAATGTCTATTTCCAGGTCCTTGAGGAATCGCCACACTGTCTTCCACAATGGTTGAAATAATTTACACTTCCACCAACAGTGTAAAAGTGTTCCTATTTCTCCACATCCTCTCCAGCATCTGTTGTCTCCTGATTTTTTAATGATCACCATTCTAACTGGCGTGAGATGGTATCTCACTGTGGTTTTGATTTGCATTTCTCTAATGACCAG
>CAUYQU010091114.1:0-65415 GCA_963574635.1 Cheracebus regulus
CTGAGACAGGAGAATTGCTTGAACCCAGGAGGTGGAGGTTGCAGTGAGCCAAGATTGTGCCATTGCACTCCAGCCTGGGTGACACAGCAAGATTTCATCAGAAAGAAAGAAAGAAGAGGAAAGACAAGAAATGAAATGAAATGAAAAAAAAAATAAAAGAAAAGAAAGAAGGAAGGAAAGAAGGAGAGAGAGAGGGAAAGAGAGAGAATGAGAGAGAGAGAAAGAAAGAAAGAAAGAAAGAAAGAAAGAAAGAGAAAGACATAAGAAAGAAAGAAAGAGAGAGAAAGGAAGGAAGGAAAGAAGGAAGGAAGGAAGGAAGGAAGGAAGGAAGGAAGGAAGGAAGGAAGGAAGGAAGGAAGGAAGAAAAGGAAGGAAATGAAGGAAGAAAGAAAAGTCTCCTTAAAAGGGAAGAGGCTGATGTGATATATAATATGATCTCTGTCTTTGAGTGCTTAGCCTCTAGTTTGAGAGAGAGAAATAAAACAACACTAGTAACAACTAACAAGTATAAAACAAAGATATGAGTGCCTTTGTCTTTCATTAGTTGCTCCACATGTTTCATTCAGTCTTCTGGGAGAAAGACAGCAATTGGAAAACGTTAATGTATTCATTCAATAAACATTGAGTACTCATTATATCCCAGATTCTGCTGAACTCATCAAATATAACATTTGACCTCAAAATTTACTCCCAATCCAAAAAACACATAGTGTTGGCCTAACATTTACAAATTATATTTAGGCTGGGCACAGTAGCTCACACCTATAATCCCAGCACTTTGGGAGGCTGAGGCAAGAGGATCACTTGAGCCCAGAAGTTTGAGAGTAGCCTGGGCAACATAGTGAGACCTCATCTCTACAAAAATTTAGAAATTAGCCAGGGGTGGTGGCATGAGCGTGTCGTCCCAGCTACTTGGGAGGCTGAAGGAGGAGGATGGCTCGAGCCCAGGAGGCAGAGGCTGCAGTGAGCCAAGATCGTGCCACTGCGCTCTAGCCTGGGCGAGAGAGCCAGACCCTATCTCAAAAATAAATAAGTAAATAAATAAGTAAAAATCATATTTAACATTCAAATATAGATTTTCAGCTTCTGTTGGATAATGGAAGAGTTGATAGCATGGAACTTATATTCCCTCTTGACAACTGGCAGCAGCTGAATGACAATACCTCCTTTCAGGAGACTTGCTACCGCTCCTCATTTTTCTCTTTTTTTTTTCTTTTTTGAGATGGAGCCTCACTCTGTCATCCAGGCCGGAGTGCACTGATGTCATCTCCGCTCACTGCGTCTCTGCCCCCTGGATTCAATGGTTCCTCCTGCCTCAGCCTCCCAAGTAGCTGGGACTACAGGCACATGCCACCATGCCCAGCTAATTTTTATATTTGTAGTAGAGACAGGGTTTCACCATGTTGGGGGCTGGTCTCAAACTCCTGACCTCAGGTGATCCAACCGCCTCAGTCTCCCAGAGTTCTGGGATTACAGGAGTGAGCCACCACTCCTGGCCCACTCCTCATTTTTCTTATACCAAACTGATATATCCATTCTGTCATTTCCTGCCTGGCTCTGAAAGACATTGGGGGTGTGAGCCCTGCCCAAGATCCTAGAACCTAAAGGGAGTCATTTGTTCCCCTCATTATCAGAAACAAGCATTTATTGCACACTTACATATCAGAAGACTAACCTGAAATGTAGGAGGTTTTACTTTGAGCCCCTGTGTTGGCATCTGGGGATGAGGGAGAAAAAAAAGAGGGGAGAAGAGATGAGGAGGAGCAGTTCAGAAAACAATAAAATCTTATTGCAGCCTTTAAAAAGGGGAGGGGTAAGTAACATTCTTCCCACTTGTTCTATTTGGGTGTCTGGGTCATAGATGCGATCGTGGATCTCTAGCAGCCATTTTGGACATGAGGGTGAGGGCTACACCCTGGAAATAATGGACCAGAGATGTGTAAGGAGTCCAATCCTTAATGTCTTCATGGAACTGCCACAACTAGTGTTAGGTGATAGAACAAAACCTTGAGGGTAAAAATGATTGTTTTGTGTTTCCTGCGTCACGAAGCCAATCCTAATTCTACTGATTACAAAGTTTATGTCCAAATCCAAGACCAATCTGTGGGATCTTCCTGGGAGCCTCTAATGTTCTATAGGAGCACAATTGAGACGCACCCCAGTGGGTAATCCCACTTTGGCACTTCCCCTATTGCCTCCTGATGGTCACAGAAATCACTCCGACAACTCCTAAGGGTCATCTCAACACTGAGTTGGGAATCTGATCATACCTAGTGGTGTGTGTCAATAAGGATGCATTGGGTGGCTCATCATAGAAAGCTCAAGTCAACTATTTTAAATAAGAAGGACATTTTGCTGTCTCATTTGATAAGAAGTCCAGAGGTAGAACAGTTCCAGAGCTAGTTAATTCAGTGGTTCAGTGACACCATCATGGACTCAGGTCCTTGATATCATGACACTTGGCCAACAACAGCATGCCAGCATCTGTCCTCAGTGTGACACTTTTGATTGCAAGCACTCCGAGTACCCTGTGCTCATCCAGCAAACTCTAAAACCATGGAGACTAAGATTTGTAGTCCTTACTGTCATTGCTCTTTAAGACAGAGGATAACTTTCCCCAAAGCCCCCCAGCCTTTATGTTTGTTGGTTGGAATTCAGCCACATGCTTATACCAAACCAGTCACTGGCAAAGAGAATAAAATTATTATGATTGGCTCAAACTAATTAACATTTATTCTCTGGGGAGAGAGAAGTCTAAGGTCTTCCATCAAACCATGGATGCCCAATACCAATCAAAATTGGGGTTCTCCTGGGAAGGAATAAGGAGCAAGAAACGGCTATTGAATATGCAATGAACAGTTCCACCAAGCCATGTGGCTTTGGGTCATTCGTTTTCCCTCTCTATTCCTCACTTTCCTAATCTATAAAATGGGAAGAATAGACTAGAAAATCTCTAGGACCCTCTAAATTACCTTCCCAATTGATTATGAGTGTCCAGTTCTAGTGGCACAAGATGCTCCCTCACTGACTGACATTTAGTGATCACAGCAGCATCAGTAATAGCCTAAGACCTAGAAGTGGAGGTGGTAAGGTTACGGTGTCCTTGGTGGCTACAGCCTCCTCCTTCAGGGAGCCTTTTATAATATAAAGCCCCACCTTGGTTTCTCTCAGGCCATTGTCCTTTCCAAGGGGATGTTGATGCCCATCACTGACCAGATCATCCATCCACTCATTCATTCATTCATGTATTTGCCACTGACAACCTCATATATTTCAAGCCCTGCACTGAGCCTCCACTCTGCTCTACCATTACCAAGGGACAGAGTGTGAAAGGATTTGGGGTAAGGAACAGGGAATGCATGGAAGAAAAGCTGTAAGATCCAGGTCCCAGTTTTGCCTCTGCCAGCCTGTTAAATTCTAGTTAAGATCTCTCTTCTCCCAGGATGCTTCCCAGGTTCCCCCAGCCCCATGCACAACCTAGAATGTGCATGTCCCTGGTGGTCTGCCAGGAGAATGGGAAGCCACAGGACAAACATGGTGCATCTTTCTGAAGCATCAGGATAATACAAAGATTAGGGGAGAGCATGATTTCAGTAATGAAACTTGTCAATGGCTTCAAACATTAATTTAGATTGAATTAACCATAGACATATTAGAAAGCAAAGATGGCACAAAATTTTTTTTTGAAAGAAATAAGAATCTAGGCTGGGTGCGGTGTCGCACGCCTGTAATCCCAGCACTTTGGGAGGTTGATGCGGGTGGATCATGAGGTCAAGAGATTGAGACCATCCTTACCAACATTGTGAAACCCCATCTCTACTAAAAATACAAAAATTAGCCAGGCGTGGTGGTGTGTACCTATAGTCCCAGCTACTCAGGAGGCCGAAGTGGGAGAATCACTTGAATCCAGGAGGCAGAGGTTGCAGTGAGCTGAGATCGTGCCACTGCACTCCAGCCTGGGTGACAGAGTGAGACTCCATCTTGAAAAAAAAAAAAGAGCCTAAGAAACAGTAAGCCTCAAGCTATGACCCACAAATCACCTAGAGAATGACAGATACTCATCTCCTCTGGTCACGATGGGAACCATGAAAGGAGAGTCTGATAACCCATTCACTTAAACCCCTGACTCTGCCACTTACCAGCTTGATAGCTCTGTGTCCATGAGCAAAGTATTTAAACTCCATACCCCTGTTTTTTTCTTCTGTTAAAGGAAACCTTATTGCTAAATGGGGCTATTAACCATACTTACTTCATTGAATGAGTATAAGGGGCAGAAGTGATACTGTCTGGAAAGGTTTAGCATGGAACCTCAATAAACAGTCATTTTTATTAAGTACTAAGTGCTTACTCGTAAAAGAAAAAACTAGTATGTATTAAGCAGATACTACGTGCTAAGCACTGTGTTAGGCATTAGGGAAATAAAGTTACAAATGAGAGTATCTTGCAATTAAGTATCTACTTATTGCCAGGCACTGAGCCAGTGTTTTTGTATACTTTTTAATTTAACCAAACACAAATAATGCAATCCCTGCCTTTCAGGTGCAAGGTGGTGTGCTGAGAGCACAGAATGCTCATTGCTTGGAAATCCACTTCATTGGATTGTCATGGTTATGACAATCATTTATGATGCCCCAGGTGTCTTCTCTTAAAACTCACTCTCTTTAGTTTGTGATAATATAGGCTGTGAATTCTTACTAGACATGTGTTGTCTATAACAGGTTAACAAAACAAAGGGGCTAGAGACAACACGACTGTGGGTCACCAAAATTCCAACGCCTCTAATTTATTTAGCCTTCGTGTCCAGCCTCCTGAGAGGCAGTACAGGCAGTATTTTAGCACCTGAGCTCTGGAGTCAGATCACTGCCACAGCTGGAATTCTGGCTGTGCCCCTTACTGACTGAGTAATCTTGGGCAAGTCACCTGACCTCTCCAAATTTCATTTTTTCATTTGTAAAATAGGAGTAAAAATAGTTCCTTTCTCATAGGATTGAATGGTTGGTTCTTATCTGTTAAGCAGGACAAAAATAGTTCCAATCTCATACAACTGAGTGAGGTAACACACCTAAGCCCTTAGCCCATTGGCTGGGACATAAAAAGTGTAAACTAAGTGAAGCGGTAGTTATTATTATTAGCTCCTTACTGCCCCACACAACTTTTTACCAGAGCTAGCGTGCTAGCTCATTTTGCTACTTGGTATGAGTCATCTCCTGTCATCTCCCATGAGATAAATATGAGAAACCAGTGGGAGTCAGTGAAACAGAGAAGCAAATAAGTCCTCAGCCAGAATCATCCATCTTTAGGGATGATAACAGAACTACCCCTTACTGGGCAGGTGCCATGCTGAACCCTTTATGCATCTCTTTGAAGTTAATCCACAAATTACTCTGAGGAAGCCTCTCAGCCCACTGCTCCCTGTGACTCATCATGGGCCCCTTATACTTCTCCCAGAATCTAAAGGGGAAACATCTCCCCCCACACCAATACTCATGATACAGTTAACTAGCTGACATCCAACAGATGACATCATTTTACACAATCAATCCTTACCTACAAGTGGGTCCATGGTAATTTCTTTTCAGGGTGTTTTTATGTACATGTGTATTTTCCATTTTCAGCCCAAATGAGCAAACTGTCCATTGGCTTTAGGGTGCATGTCAGATACATTTTTAGTGCTGTAACTCTTTAGAGACACAAAGTCATCCTCCTCCATGAATAGAAAAGCAGACCGTTGGCTGCTTTTTTTTTTTTTTTTTTTACCTGTTGGCTGCAGAGGCCCTTCAGAATTGAGGAAGAATATCCTGGAGAAAGAGCTCATGTCAAGTTGCCTGTTAGCTCATTGGTTAAATGGGAATGGTGATCACTTTCTGCCCAAGAGATTGACACTAGGCTTCTTAAGCTTTCTGGGTCTCAGCCCTCTCATCTGCAAAATGAAGACATTGGACTCCATGATCTTCGGGTTGCTTCAGTTATCCATAAATGAATAACTATTGTGTTCTAGCTACATGCATGCCAGGCACTGGGATACCAGTGACCACGATAGACAATGCCCTGCTCTCGTGGAGCTTGCTTTGTAGTCACAAAGACAATAAGCAAAGAAATAACTTCAGAGAGTAAGGAGCAGCATGAAAAAAAAGTGATGATGAAAGAGTGCCTTGGGCAGGGCACGAGGAGTCACTTTCGATGGGATGATTAGGCCCCTAAGGAAGCAACAATGAGCTTGAGAATTCTAAGGGAAGAGGGCAGAGGAAACAGTTATAAAAATTCTCAAGTTTTCATTAGGGAAACAATCTGGGTCTATGACAAAGGAGCCACTGAGCTGGCCAAATGAGGAAATGCTGTTTTTCCATAGACTGTGATAACATAGACCCTCCAGGCCCTGGCAAGGGGCATGACCTGACTCCTCCTCTACAAACATTCACGAGTGCCGACTGCATGCAAGGCTCTGCGCCTCCCAGTCTAATCACAGAACAGAGCCAAGTGTCTGGAGGCAATGAGAGGAATGCGTTCTGACCTTTCCAAGCGGCAATGACAATGATAAATGAAGGGGGATTTGGATGCTCGCCCTTGACTATAAGAGGAAACAGGCAGACTATGAACTGGGGCTTATGTTCTGAAGCTTAAGTTTCACTCGTTATGCAGTTTCTAGGGTCACTTGTTCCCACAGAGCGGGGCAGGAATTTAGATTTAAGGACTGCCCTGGTGGACTTACAGACCACTCAGCTGTCAGCATAGATCTCTGAGATGAGAGCACATGAGTAACCTCAAAGCTTGCAACATCTTCAGCTGGGGGAGTGTGGGGGACAGGGAAGGAGGGGGAAGTGAGGAGGTGAGGGGGACAGGGGACAGAGCAAGGACTGGCCTGGTGGGCACAGGGGTGACTGAGGCAATATAAAAGGCCATGCTGAAAGTCAAAACATTTGGGTCATGGTCCCAGCAGCACCCAGAGGAGTCAGGTAACCTCTCCAGCCATTATAATAGAACCAGGTGAGCACCTGCTGGGGGCCAGGCATGGACCACTGAGCTCCTCACTCACAGTATCTCATTTAACCCTCAGCACAACCCTGGGGAAAGTACTGTTATTACCCCAACAGACAGAGGGGGCTGCAAGAGATGTCACACCTTGCCCAAGGTCACACAATGGCAGAGATGGAATTCTAACTTGGGTCAGGCCGATTTCAAGTTGCCTGTTAACTCATTGGTTAAATGGGAATGGTTATCACATGCGCTCTATCTGTCTCATGCGCTTGTTGGGAGATCAAATGAAATGAGAAGGTGCTTTGTCAACATTAATGAGCTGTTCTAGGGTCGGCTGGTGCCAGCATGGTTCCTAGCAGTGCTGCTGTCTGCGCAGGTTTCTGTCTCCACACCGACCACACACCTATTTCCCACTCTCCCACTAGCTCCTGAAATTCCAGTCCATGCTGCTCCCCTGGGGTGGTGGCACATCCGCCCATGGCCGCCCTTCCCTGGAGCAGCAATAGCCCTGTCCCCAGCCTTGCTGGGCAGCCTTGGCACTGGGCCAGCAGGATGGAGACAGCATGTGGAAAATCTGAGATGTTTTTCTTTCTTGGGAAGAACGCCAAACTGCAGTTTGCTGGAGTTCTGTAAATTATGCACCCAGAGAAGATTTCGTTTAGGAAGAAAAGGGGGAAGAATCCCTTACTTTTTGCTTAGTGAGCTGGGTTGGCCAAGCCAGAGCCAAACCCCACATATTTGGGCTGACTTGCTATGTTTACAAAACAGGCCCATGTTCCAGGAGATGACTGGGGAGGCAGAAGAACAGTTAGGATGGCTCTGCAGGCCTCTCTCTGGCCTACTTTTCATCCCCCATCTCCAGCCCACATCTGTAGCTTAGTTTCTTGGGCCTGGAAGGCTGGGGTGGGTCAAGGGAATGGTGGGCCACCATAACCTCTTTTGCATGGTGGCTTTCTCACTCCCTATCCCTTCAACTCCATGAAGCCCACTGTCAGAACTGACCAGAGGACACCACCTCCAGGAAGGCTTCCTAAGCCCTGAGGCTGGGTCAGGGCTCTTTCCCAAGGGCTTCCTCAGGGTCCACAAGGGCAGAGACCCCTCCAGTTTTGCTCACTGCAGTATCCCCAGGATGGCATTTCAGTAAATAAATAAGTGACTACCATCTGTGGCCTCCTGTATCCCACCCTGGGGCTTTTCCCCAGTTCAGATCCAGAATTCCTTGGATATTCCTGGGTGTTGTGTTGTGTTTGTTTTGTATTGCACTGTTCCCGTTCGTTTTCCAGCTTTATCTCCTACACTTCTCAGCCTTTCATTAAATGCTGCATCAGGAATGAACTGCTTGCAATTTCTCACCTGTTTCTGCCTCGCGCCTTTGCTCACCCTGACCCCTCTGCGCCCACCCCTCCCTGCACTCCTAGTCAACCTTGAAGAATCTGTCCCAACCTTTTTTTCATCCAGAAGAAGTCTCCCTAACCCGCCCTACCCCCCGACTTCTGCCTCCCTCTTTGATTAGAGGTCCCTTATCTCAGATTCCATAAAAACCCTGCCAGGCTTATCACTGTTTACATAGCTGTCCCTGCTCCCAGACTCCAGGCTACTCGGGAGCAGGGAACGTGTCCTAATCACGTCTATTCCTATCCCTTAGCACAGTGCCTGACATGCAGCAGCTGTTCAATACATGCTTGCCGAATTAATTCATTAACATATGCAGAAGCTAATAATAGCATGCAATACCATGGGGCCGAGTGTGCATGAGATCCCAGCAAATGCGATGAGCAAAGAGGAAGAAGCCATTGCCGTGGACCAAGTGATTTGGGTGGGGGAGGAGAGGGTGCAGAAAGAGAAACAGACAGGAGACACGATCAAGGCAGGTTCGAGGCAGGATGGAGAACAGCCATTGGGTAGCAGGGGGAAGTGAGAAAAAGGCCAGGCTTTAAAAAACACAAATTAATCACAGCCTACTTCTGCCTAAAACTCCAGTGGCTTCCCTCTGCATTTTGGGAAAAATCCAAACATCTTGTCAAAGCCTGCAAGGTCCCTAGATCTAACCCAGCCCTCAAACTTTGGAGAAGGGGAAACTATGTCCCAGAATAACAGTTACAGGGATGCTATGATCACAGTGTTTTTATTTAAAACACTAATTTTTTGTCTAAAAATTGTTTAGCAAATCATGTGTAATATTTTTTTTACCACAAATGTTTTTGCCTTCAGTTTGAAATCCCAAGTACAATTTTCCAGAGCTTTTTTCTTATGTGAACCAAGCCCTGTGAGCCTGCTTTTACATAACACAGTTGAGATTTTTGTTTTTTCCATCATGACCCACTTGAACGTTGCCCTATTTAATGCTGTAGGAGCCTATTCTGGGTTTGTTTATCTTTTAAATTGCTATGGGTCCTTAATGTTACAGTTTTCAGATGGGGTCTTCTGAGAACGAGGGAGAGAGAAGTTATTTGTTTTATCCATCACTAGCTGCTGAGGCCTCTCTTCGTGCCAGTCACTGAGCCGGGAGCTGCACGGACATATTCCTTCCCACAAAGAACTTCTGGTCTGAGAGGAGAGACGGCGCACAGTGCCAGGTGACGATTTTCAAGGCAGGCACTGAACTGACCGCTTTACACACCTTATCTCCTACTCTTCCAATAATCAGGGGGTTGGATAATATTACTCTCATTTTATAAATGAGAAAACAGCAGCTGAGAGAGACCGGAAACTCACCCAGGGGTGGCATCGACGGAGTGGCAGGATGGGAACCTGAGTCCAGGTGTGTCTCCACGGCTGTGCTTTGCCTCGGTCTAAAACAAAACCGGACTAGCCATCCAAAGGAAGAGAAGCGATGGCTTCAAACATTCTGAGTCAAAGCAGCTGTCCCGCATTTCACCTAGCCCACCCCTAACCCCACAGAATGAGGTAACAGTTAACAGCTAACAGGTGTTGAAGGTCTGTGTGTGCCCGGCCTTTCATCCAACTCTATTCCTTGTAATAACCTCCACGGTAGGTAATGAAATTCCATTTTACAGTGGAGTCTCTGGAGATGCTCAGAGCGGCTAAAGAATGTGTGCTGCGTCACACAACCGGAGGCAAGGAGGATATTCAAACACTGACTTGAGGCAAAGCCTTTTCCCCCACTACTCCCAGCTTAGATAAAGCAATGAGCTTCAGAAAACTTGGTTTATTGCAACTTGAAGATCACAGAGAAAGGATGTCCAAAATTGTGCTTAGCAGAGAAATGCTTGTCCTGAGGCAAGAACTTACGGAAATACATAGAAGAGTCTTAGTTTCTACAAAGGCCAGTAAGAGCAGGCCCAGACACTGGGAAGGAAGATCTCCAGTGGCATCTCAGCAGAGCAGAGGAGCCTGTGGCTGTCATCAGCAATGCTAAAATAGCCCGCCTCTAAACAGAGCCGGGGCCAAAGCCAGATTAGCCAAAGACCTAACTGTTCACTAGACCCATTCTAGAGTGAAAAGTGTATAGTCAACTTTAGGAATCAAAAAACAGCAAGAACCACCAAGGACCATCGAAGATGGGAGCCCACAGAAAGTGCCAATAGAAGGTCAGAGAGACCCGGAAGTGATACTGACAGAGCAAGACTTGTTCAACCTGCCCAGAGCTCGGCACAGATCAGGCAGGTATTTATAGCACAGTGGAGTTCCTTCCTATTCCAAGCCAACTGTATGCACTTGGGGAATTAGAGATGGCGACAGAGAGAAAAGAGAGGGAAGAAGAGAGACAACAGTTAAATTGATGTCTCCACCCGACATTATACTCCCTGAACACACGTCCCTGAGTAAATATGAGACGGAAGACCTGCCATCCCTCACTGGGACCGGGTCCCCTGGGATCTCTTAGTGCAAGCTTCACATGACATTAAAGATGATTGTTGTATTCAAAGGTATTTTTCATTCATCATGACTTCTAAATGCAAGCCAACCAATTCATCTTGTGCCTATCCAAAGAGAGTTTGAAATATCTGAATGCTGAAAAATAAGATCTCTGTGACAGCCTGAGTGAAATATTGCAAGGGTCACTTTCCAATGCAGAGTCATGGGGAATTTTGACTGCATAAGCTTTTAATCTTTTGTGCTGACTTTGGAACCATCCCCAGGTCCATGAGACTCCACTCTCTGGATGCCTGATATTCTGAAGGCCCAGGGCCCAGAGCCTGACATGAACTGATAAGTGTTTTCATGAAAACTGGTTTGTTTTTAAAATAAAGACAGTGAGACAGCTAAGTTTTTCACTACTAGCAATTACAGTGTGGCTGGATAACCCAACTGGGAAATGTATTTGGGGAAGCTTTTCAGAAAAGAAAGAAAGGCATTTTCTTTTCCCTATTGCTTCTTCCTATATTCCTTTACTCCAGAAAATCTGAGGTTCTCTTGCACTAAGGGAGAGTTTAGGGGCATTTGTTTTCCAAGGCTAGCCCTACTGGGATATAGATAGGGCCAATACAAGATGGAATGGAAGTAGCTAAGGAAAGGAAAAGAGAGTTCCTGGAGGGAGAGAATGGTGGGCAGAGGAGCAAGGGTATCTGAGAGGCAGGGTCCTATACCCTGCTCCCATTCAGTGTCCCACAGAGCCCGGATTTTGGGTAGGAAGTGACTACCAGATGCCTGAGACTAAGCACAGTGGCCTTGGGCCATGAAGATGGTCCCTGTGACTGAGCCTGTGGTCAATAGGTTTAAAATCTGCAAGTGAGCGTAAGACCAGTATATTACCCTTCCAAGAAGTTGTGCTGGACAGATGGTGGAAGATCACAGCACCAGACACCATCAGGGAAGCAGAAGGAGCAATGCAACAAAGGAATTACCCTGAGTTACTATAGGCCAGGTGCCTCCCACATTTTCCCAGAACCAGGAATCTTGTACACTCCAGTGGAAGAGAGGGAAGAAGCCCCACTAATTACTGATGTTGGATTTCTCCTTTACCTGAAGAATAGCTGTTAATTTTATTTAGAAAAAGCAAAAAGTGTTTAGAAATAAATGTAGAAAAAGCAATAATGTTTACAAAAGCAAGAAATTGCTTCTTAAGCCCAAGTGTGCTCCCAGTTTCTCTCTGGATATAATTATTGTGTCTAATAGTAGCTGAGCCCTCCTCCCTTTATACTTCCATGTGCAAAGGCGTCTGAGCTCTGAATATCATTATCCTTTGGGGTATGGATTATGGAAAGGTCTTATGGCCTTTGGCTTTATCCTCAAAGGTTGAGACCTCTTCCACAGCCCCATTTGGGTGTTCGTTAATGTTTGCCATTATCCATTTCAACCTTGTAGAGAACTGAGTTTCTTTAAATAACAACATTGGCACTCCCTTTAAGGGCCATAGATGACCTCAAGTGTGTGGGCTGTGTAGTGACCAGCATGACTGACACCATTTAGGTGCTCAATAAATGTTTCTTGAAAATAAAAAATGAGTATGTGAATAAATGAATTGATTAAGCTGGGTTTATTAATTAATAGACTTTATTTCTTAGAGAAGTTTTGGATTTACAGAAAAAGTAAACAGAAAGTACAGAGCATTCTCATATACCACCTCCTGCCCCCACTCCCCACGCCGCCTCAGCCACATACATAATTTCCCCCCTCTTTTTTTTTTGAGACTGAGTCTCACTCTGTTACACAGGCTGGAGTGCAGTGGCGCGATCTTGCCTCACTGCAACCTCCACCTCCCAGGTTCAAGCAATTCTCCTGCCTCAGCCTTCCAAGTAGCTGGGATTACAGGCATATGCCACCATGCCCAGCTAATTTTTGTATTTTTAGTGGAGATAGGGTTTCACCATATTGGCCAGGCTAGTCTCAAACTCCTGACCTTGTGATCCTCCCACCTCGGCCTCCCAAAGTGCTAGGATTATAGGCGTGAGCCACCACGCCCGGCCTTTTTTTTTTTTTTTTTTCTTTGAGACAGAGTCTCACTCTGTTACCCAGGCTAGAGTGATGTGGCAGCTCTCAGCTCACTGCAACCTCCACCTCCCAGGTTCAAGCAATTCTCCCACCTTACCCTCCTGAGTAGTTAAAATTAGAGGCAACCACCACCAAGCCCAGATAATTTTTGTATTTTTAGTAGAGACAGGGTTTCACCATGTTGGTCAGGCTGGTCCCGAACTCCTGACCTCAAGCAATCCACCCACCTTGGCATCCCTAAGTGCTGGGATTACAGACGTGAGCTATAGCATTTGGCCAGTTTCCCCTATTATTAACATCTTGTATTAGTGTGGTACATTTTTTACAACTGATTAATCAATATTGATACATTGTTATTCGTTAAAGCCTGCAGTTTACCATCAAGTATACTCTTTGTGTTGTATAGTTCTGTGGGTTTGCCAAATCCATGGTGTCATGTATTCGCCATTACCATATCATGAAGAATAGTTTCACTGCCCTGATCACCTTCTGTGCTCTACCTATTCATCCACCACCTCCCTGCTAACCCTTGGCAACCACCCATCTTACTTTCTGTACAGTTTGCCTTTTCCAGAATGTTGTATAGTTGGAATCATACAGTACATAGCCTTTTTAGACTGGCTTCTTTCCTTAGCAATATGCAATTAAGCTTCTCCCATGGGATTTTGTGGCTTGATGGTTGTTTTCTTCTTATGACTATGCAATATTCCTTTGTCTGAACATACCAGTTTATACATTTATCTATTAAAGGACATCTTAGTTGCTTCCAATTTTTGGCAATAATGCATTAAGCTGCTATAAACATTTATGTGCAGATTTTATGGATGAAAAATGTTTTCAACTCATATGGGTAAATATCAGGGAGCATGGTTGCTGGATTGTACAACAAAGACTGTGGTTAGCTTTGTAAAGCCTGATTTTTAAAAAAGCTATTTCTAACTAGCATTATCGAATAAAATAGGGGGAAAGTGCTAAGTTATGAGTTTACTTCCCATAGTGTAAAACTAGAAAGCAGGCCCTGCTTTTCTTGGTACTAAACAAACTGTTCAAGCTTCAAAGTGTAATTCTAAATTGTAGTATACTTGGATTTGGTGACTAATGTGCTACATAATTGCCCTTTGATTTCATTTTTGCCTTTTCCATTTGATTGCCAAGTCAGACTATCTGAGAAGGCCCCTACCCATAGGGATAATATATTCTAGTGGGAGAGACAGTGAATAAGTATACAACTAAAACCTATAATCAGGTGAAAGTACTGGATAGAAAAATACCACAAATAAGCAGGCAAGAAAACAAAGGTGTTTTCTCATTAACTTATAACAGTGAGTCTGCTTAGGGAGCTAAACTAGAATTTGGGGAGGAGGATGGAGGAGGGAGGTAACTCAGAGACAATTTGGCATCAAGAAGATCCTGTTAGAAGTTGCCAACGATTCAAGTTGCCCTACAGCAGGGGGAGGCAAGTATATTAAGGGAAATGATTCATGTGTTGGGCAAAGAAGAACTTTAAAATGTTAAGACAGAAAACAGGATGTCTTTATAGCTTCTCTCTCCAGGGTCAGCAGCCGTTTGCTTCACCTTTACGTCATACCCACTTCACCTCCTCCAAATGCAAGAAGCTTGCCTTTTTCTTACCACCCCACACATGGCTGTTTTGCACAGTCAGTGCTCAAGAAGGGTTTACTGCACTGAGGGGGAAGCTTTTACCAAAACACATATCCAAAAAAGGACTTCACTTTTGCCCTCAATGTTTAACTACACAAAACTCAAACAAAACCAGAAATACTGTCCTCTTGGTAATTAAGGTTTTTTTCTTTTAGTGATATTGGAATGAAACCAGCATATACATTTTCAGAGCTTTATAATCATTAACTATTCTCCACGATCCTGGGAAATGTGAACTTGGATGAAGTCCAGGAATCTTAGCAACAAGACAGCAGCTCCCAAGCACAATCCCAGTCCTCCGATGGAGCCAGAATCTCTGAGACAAAGAACTATTTATCGACATGAACTGTCTTGCTTGCAGAGCTGAAATCCCAAGGACTGAGCTAATGAGAAGACTCAGAGCCAGGCTGTCATACAGAGTTAGGAAGGCCAACCATTAGCAGTCTGTTTCTCGGTGCTCAGCCCAGATTGGAGGAGTTGCAGAACAAACATATACGATGGCTTCTGAAAGGCTCCAACACTTGACACTTGAACACCAAGACAATCACTGTGTTTAACTGGGAGTGTGGGAAAGGACACAGACCAGGCAATGTTTTCTGAGTAGATGCGCAGGGCCCTGCGTGGAGCAGCAGAGGCAGCCAGCTGCATGCCCAGGCGGCAGGAATGTTCGCAAACTCCTGAGCCTGACGGTCAGGGCTATCTGCTTGATGAATCTGAAGGTGAGACCCAACCCCTCTCCCCTCCTAAACCTACCTCTTCCAAAGGCATCCCCTAGGGCCCAACTACTAGCATCAATTTGAGATGCAACCTCAGCATAGCAATAGGTGTCCATGGTTTCAGGAGGATAATTTACTTCCCTGAAAACCCCTGAAAAGAGGCGGTAACATGTTTCAGCCCCCCCATCTAGAATTTCCTTTGAATGTTAGCAAGACTTAGCAAGTCAAGCATAGAAGAGGGTTTCAATTTATGTTAATAACAACCAGTGATCACCAACATTTAGCTTCCTACAGAGCAATATGCTAAGCTTTTTGCATTCATCATCTTTATTCTCACAACTCTATAAATTAGCAACATCACAAATCCCTCTTTACAAATGGAAAAACGGAGGCCTAGAGAAACTAAGGTTGGCAGTTCTCAAAGTGTTAGTCCTAGGACCAGCATGGTCAACATCAGGAATCTTGTTAGAAATGAAATTTCTCAGACCCCACCCCAGACACACTGAATCACAATCTCTGGGAAGGGGGCAATCTAGCCTTCAACAATCCTTGCAGGGAATTCTGATGCACACTCAAGTGTGAGGACTTGTGGACCAGGCAGCTGGGCAAAACTACACAGCAAGTAGGATCTAAACACTAGCAGTTTGGCTACAGAGCCCTGTTCTTAACCCCTGTGATACGAATCTACCTGGACGCTAGACATAAGAGCTCCTGTCCTACCTACAATCACAAACTCCAAATGTTGAGAATTAGCAGACATTAATAGATGGTTGGCCTTTGAAAATGTCTGTCAAATTTATATAGAAGGATAGAAGGGAGAAGCAACCTGCCTTTTCTACGCTAAGGCTTTGGCCTCACTGCCATCATGAGGCACTGTCACATTCCTCATGGGAATGAAGATTTCCTGCTTGTTACTCACCACTCCCTGCCCCTGCCAGAGGTCACACCCAGAGGCTACACCCAGGCCTTATGGAAGGTTCATTTCACACCCAAGAAGGAAGGCAGATCAACTCGAGGGAGGGAATGACGTGCAAAGTAGCTGGTTTTCAAAAAAAAAAAAAAAAAAAAAAAAACTAATTTCAAGGGCAGAGGAAATGGTAGAGGAAGAGATTTGTTAAATAATACAATATTACCACTAGATAAGTGGTAATACAGCATTATAGTTAACAACAACATATAGTTTCAAATAGCTAGAATGATATTAAATGTTCCCAATACAGACAAATTATAAATGTTTGAGATGATGGATATGCTATTACCCTCATCTGATCACTACACGTTATTTATATCAAAACATTACCATGTACCCCATGAATATGTACAGTTGTCAGCTTAAAAAAAAAGAATGTTGTGAAAAAAACAAAAAAATTATTAACATCTGTATTAGAGTATTAGGACTGTCATTGTAATTTACTGCAAACCAGAAAGCACGTTGGAAATTTATTGTAACACAGGCCTGGAGGCTAGAAGTCTCAAATCAAAGTATTGGCATGTCTATGCTCCTCTGAAACCTGTAAGGAAATAGGCCATGTTCTTCGGCCCTTGTGTTGGTTAATTTTATGCATCAACTGGGCAAAGCTATGGTGTTCCGGCGTTTGGTCCAATACTAGCCTAGATGTTGTGATGGTATTTTGTAGATGTGATTAACATTTACAGTTACACTGGCTTTAAGAAAAGCAGAAGGTACTCTGTAATGTAGGCAGGACTCATTCCATCAGTTGAAGGCCTTAAAAGCAAAAATGAAGGCTTCCTGGAAAAGAAGGAATTCTGCCTCAAGAAATTCTTCCTGAGTTTCCACCTGGCCAGCCTGCCCTACAAATCTCAGACTAGAGATTTCAATATCAACTCTTCTCTGAATTTACAGTGTGCCAGTATGCCCAAAAATAAATCTCCCTCACTTCCTCTCTCACTCTTGCTCTCTAGTTATCTCTGAAGAATCTTGACTAAAGTCCTCAAACATTAGACCACTAATGGCCGCCTGATGACGTCCACCTCACACTGACTGAACGGCCTCTGCAGGTGAGAAGCGGACCATGTCCTGCAGTGCCTGAGTGCAGGTGTTATAGACTGAGTCCCCTCCTCCTCCCGTGGGCTCCTGTCTTTCCTCCAGAGACAGGTTCTCACTATGAAGCTTAATGATTATACTATGCAGAAATGACTCTGGGGAATATTCAGATTTTTGGACACTCAGTGTGTGCCCCAAAGACCAGCTGCATGAACATCGCTCGGGAGCTTATTGGAAATACAGGTCAGGCCCCATCTCAGGCTAGCTGAATCAGAATCTGCATCTTAACAAGATTCCTAGGTTATTCAAATACACATAAAGTTTGAGAGTTACTGTGATTAAAAGCAGCCCCACATTCCAGACTATACACTAGACAAGATGTTCCTAGATATGGGTGGAGTTCCTTAAACTCTTGCCAGATCTGAGCACTTGGGCAAAACTAATAAGGAAACAGACATTTCTCATAACTAAATAACAGCAATAGGTTACATTAATGAGGTTTCACTAAGTGCCAAACACTGAACTAAGGACTTTGTATGTATTAATTCTCCCAGCAAACCTATGAGGAAAGCACCATTAACATGTTCATTTTACAAAGGGCAAAACTGAAATACAAAGAGGTTAAGCAACTTGCCCAAGGTGACACAGCAAATAAATAGCTGAGTCAGCATTTGAACTCAGAAAGCCCAGCTCCATAATAGGCTCATGCTGCTCTCAGATTCAAAACACAGGGTTCTCTCAATATTCTATCGGATATACAAGTGAAGATCTAGCAGGAAAATAGTTGTATCTGACTATGGAGTTTGAGGAATGCTTCATAAAGGAGTCAACTTCTGAAAAGGTCTCAGGATGGCAGGTAGGAGTTTGGTAGGTGTTATAAACTGTGGTGCCTTCCATGGGTAAGAAGGGCTATTCCCAAGAAACAAGATGGAGTTTTCCATGCAGCCAAGACTCCTACGTGGATGCTATTTCCTCTGCCTACAGAATCTCCAGCATTATCCCTCCCTGCTTTTGTCTGGTTACCTAGTTTCTCCTGGTAGGTGTCATCCTTCAGATCTCAGCCTTCCGTGACTCCCACACTAGGTCAAGTTTCTCTTCTGAACCCTCCTAACACAATCGCTTTTCCTTCATGACACCTACACCAGCTTATAATTCAAGTTATTGGGAGAGTTTCTGATTAATATCTGACTCTCCCACTAGACTGTGAGCTTCTTGAGGGCAGGGACTATGTCTTTCTCTACTCACTTGTGAATGTCTGGGGGCTAGCCAGCGCCTGGCACACAGCCAGCACTCAGCACTCAGTAACTGTTAAGTGGATGCACAGCAAGGATCTTCTGCCTCAATCACACCACCCACGCCCTGCATCTGCACAGAAGTTGGAGAATGGGCTGCAACCCACAGCAGGAAACCAGCCTCCCCCTGACTAATAAATGACAAACAAGAATGCTGCCAAACCTGCATACCTTGGGTTTATCCTTTTGACTCATTCCTAATTTGAACTCACAATGAGCACAGACAAATAGCTGTTTGTAATCCTAATAGCTGTTACTTGTAAAAGGCTGCACTGTTACCCCCAAAGCATAAATCAGAAGATGGAAGCTAAATCATGTATTTAAATTAAAAACATGGAACACATTCCAACAGTGCTGTGGCTTCTTCAAAACTTGAGATCAAAAAGGAATGAAGTTAAGTTGAATCCTTCTAAGTTTAAGGCACTGCGAGGATTCTCCAGAATTATATAATAGATTTGACAAATTTTGCAAGTAAATTCTCTGTTCA
Source organism: Cheracebus regulus (assembly GCA_963574635.1). Classification (NCBI taxonomy): domain Eukaryota; kingdom Metazoa; phylum Chordata; class Mammalia; order Primates; family Pitheciidae; genus Cheracebus; species Cheracebus regulus. The sequence goes on from CAUYQU010091114.1 coordinate 19,033, forward strand.
GTATGAAAACCTTCTTTCAGAGGCAACTACCATTCTGATAAGGAATTGATTTAGTGGTAAATGAAAGAATCGATTGCAATTCAGAGTCCTGCCTCGTGTGATCAGCTTGGGAACCTATTGCAAAGCCTTCATTTCACGCCACTTGGCTACTTGACTGTTTAAATAAAGGCACCTCTTTTTCCAAATCAGGTTGCCATTTATCATAGCTGCAATTCTTCTCCTGAGGGTCCAGTTCCAGGTTCATTTGCTTGTTTACCGAGTCTCAGTTGATATTTTTTAGCTCCAAATATAAATCAGTCTCCAACCTTGACTTAGGGCCAAGGATTTCTAAAAGCAAGTCAGACTTCAGAATGTTGTTCTTTCCTGTCGTAAAGTCTTATCAGATCCCATCACACACATACTGATCTTGTGAAAATGAACTTACTGCAAAACCAATAAGAAGCCCAGCTTTGGGACTGGTGACGTGAAAACAAATCGTAAATGTAGCTATGGGCTCTGCTGGCAGAGGCGTTTTTCATTCTCCAAATATGGCAAAGGATTTGCTAAGAAACGTTCAATTCTCCTACAATTCCGGATTGGCCAAAGCAAGTATAATTTGAAGCATCAATATCTAGTAGCCCAGTGCAGTCAGAGTTGACATGAAGTCAGAAATAACTGATTTCAGAAGGAAGGATTCCTCTAGACTAAGGAATGGTTGTATTTCCAGTTGCCCTTTGAGACGTTTGAGTCTCAAAAGGGCTAGTTTGTTCTCAAGAAGATAAAAATTTTCAGAAATTGGACGAAGAATTTCTTCAATGGAGGTTGTTAATCTCCTTGCTAAGTCTGAGACTCCTAAAGAGAAATGACTCATTTATGCTTCAGCTCATCCTTCTGTTTCCTGGCCTAGTGCATTAAAGACAACAGAAAGGTCAGTGTTTTCTCTGCTAGACAAGGTCCTGCCAAATATTTATGATTAAGGGCCAGGCTATTTGCATCTAGGAAGCAAATTCTTCCTCATTCAGGACCTTCCAAAAGCCTTCCAGCATTGAAACTTAAATTTGAGCACTTAGACCAAGAATCTCACAGGAGCACCCTGATGGCTGAACCCAGCTGGTATATGTGTTTCAGTTGGCACTATTTTTAAATTGAATTTCCGAGACTTTGGACAAGGCACCCCTTCTATTTTACACCTGGTTCACTTCACTAATGTACTTTACCTATTGGCTTTTGAAAGTATTTGAGTTTCTTAACCCTCATAAAGATGAAATCTTCCTGAAAAGTGTTGTGTCCTTCCCAGTATTCTTAAACAGAACATCTAGAATATTGAAACTGACCCAATACTCCCACAGACTATTCTTGATAAACATAGAAACTGGCCCTTCTACTGTTAAAGCCTGAAACTTGTATTTGTTTTATCTGAGGTCCTTCCTCCTTCAGAGCCTTTCAAAAAAAGCATCAAAGAACTGAAATGCACCAGAGCATGGAACTAGATGCCTCCTTGCCTCTCCCTAGTTCTTGTTGTCTTACACATTGTTACATCTCTTCCCTGCGACGTAAACCCCTAGTTTTAGCTGGTCAGGGAGATGGATTGAGACTGAGCTCCCAACTCTGCAGTGGAGCACCTGATTACAGCGTTCTTCCTGGGCAATGCTTGTCTCAGCGATCTGCCTTCTGTGTGGTGAGCGGCAGGACCTGGCCCAAACCGCTGGTGTTTCGGTAACAATATAACTTAACCTTCTCTTAATGATTTAAAGTTATCACTGTGCAACTCAGTGATTACACCAGGCAGAAATATTCCTCATGGATCATTCAGATTTGGGGACACTCAGTAGTCCCAGATGCTATCTATGCTTCTTGAGGTTTTTCAAGTTGCCTCATCTTGCCCCTGTCTACCTGATCATTAGCTATTCCATATCACTGTTGCCTCCGTGCCTACCATCACCATATCAAACACACACACACACACACACACACAGACTCATGACACACATAATCTCTTCTAATCCTCCACTGTTCTGTGGTCTAGAAAACAAGAAGATAATTTGATTAGAATTGTATGCAGAATAGTAATAAATAGGATCTGAGTTAGGAAATCCTTAAGGAAGTTGCCTCTCTTTTTAAAATATTTTAACTTAATAAATTAATTTATAAATTAATAAAGTTAATAAATTAAATTGTTTCAAATTTAATAATTTAGTTTTTGTGGGTACAGAGTAGGTGTATATATTTATGGAGTACCTGAGATGTCTTGATACAGGAATGCAATGTGAGATAAGCACATCAAGATAACAATAATAAATGTCAATGCAAATTCTTCATCACCATTTTGACTGCTCAGAAATCATCACTGTTTCAGTTACAGGCTCTTTCGAAAAGGTCAGCAAATACATGACTCCTGTCTGATGAAAAAAAGTTAGCAATTGGAATTCTGAGAATACAATCTCCGATAAAAAAGCTAAAACCCACTCACTGAGCCAAATAAAAAGCATGCTCACTGACCTCCAATTCTTGGCCATCGCTGCCAACTACAAAACAAATAATTAGAAACAAACAGCCACAGATGCGATACTCTCGAGTTGATGAGGAAACACCAAGAGCATATTGCATCAAGTACTGTCCTATCAGTCATTCACATAAGCAGTAAGCCACTTTTCAGTCCCCGGATAACTATGGCCAAGCTAGCCCAGCCAAGAACCTCTTCTCACCCTGTACTTGAAGGCCACAAAAGCAGCTCACTCAGAGGGGCTGGGCTGCCTTGCTCCTCTTAATCTGATCTGGCTCACTGGCCACCCGCAGCCTAGGTTTCTATCACTTCTCACTTGAGCTACTACGATGACTCCCCCAAGTGACCTCTCTCTCTCCCTGAGCCATCTGGCCACTTTTTAGCCCTCTGCTCACATTGCATTGCTTCCAGGTAAAAACAGACTTCAGTCTGTCTCCCTTTTATCTAAATAAAAAGAGACTACTTTCCTCAACCTCCATCATGTGGCTATATTAAGCCTCATCACAGCCTCAGACTATGGCCAACCACGTTTCTCTCTGCTTTCCCACCACACCATAATCATTGCCACCTCCTGCCTTTTTTCATGCTCTGTGGCTTCTGGAAACACCATCTTTTCCTCTGTGTCTGTCCAAAGTCCACCCATCTTTCATATCACCCCTCAAGAAGCTGCTCCCAGACACCCTATCTATCCTTTAAAGGTTGCTCCTTTCATTTAACTCCTTACAGCTCCCAGCGTTTTAAGTACTCCTTTCATTTTCCACTGTCCTGGGCATAGGCCCTGGACCTGGAATAGAGCAGGAGTCTGGCCCAAAACATCTTTGGCATCTCTCACTCAATATCTATCCCTCTAAATCCTAACATGTTCAATGAACACAACTGCCCTTGTACATGAAAACCCTAAGAACAGCAAAGTTTATATCTGGAGAAACTGCAGACCTCTCCCAGAATGACACATTGCCCTTCAAATCCCCTGGAGAAAGAGCGTGAGAGCCAAGTTCCCAGATATCTAGTGAAGAAAGGCAAGTCAGCCTCCTTCCCTCCTCCAACCCACCACTCTTGCCAGACAGCATTTAAAATGCACTTCAGCGTGTTCCTCTTTTATTTGGAAAGGAAGCAAGTCTTGACATTCTGTTTCTCCCATTTCATTAAGGATGGAGGTCATCCCGGGAAGGGGAAGAGTGATTTCCAAAGAGAACTTGTGAGAGAGTGGAAGTGGGGCAGGGGACGCTCTGGTCCCTTCTCGTTAGCCCACTTCACCCTTTGAAGAGAACAAGCCCAGCTTTCACAGTGAATTATTTGCAGTTTGGCCTCTGCCAGGACTGGGCTCTCCCCGGCTGAGGCAATATCCAGAAGGATTACGTGATAGCTCAAAGACAGACAAGGTGTCTAGAAAGAACTGGCTGGAGGAGGTGACATTAAGACAGCCGAGAGATAAAGGAGAAGGGAGGAGGGAGAAGGTAGGCTGTGTGTGTTAAATTGAAACCCAGAAAAAGCTAAATCTGCACATTTCTCTCTCTCTCTGTCACACACACACACACACACACACACACGCAGAGAAACACATTCTTTGCTCTCCCTCTCCATCTCTAACTCCCCAAGGCATTTCTATAAATAAACAATAGGACCTTGAGCCTGCAATAGGCCCATAATTAAATTCTTACAGTGTTCTGGCTATAAGTGTGTGAACACTTTTCCTCACTTCATGATTTACAAAGCCTTTTCCCATATGTAACCTCCACCTGACTCCTACATCATACACTTGAAAAGTCTTGTAAGCTTCTCCTTATCAGTCCCATATATAGAATCGGGCACCCCATACCCACTCTCAAAGTTCTTTGCCTTAAAACTGTAAGTTTCAGGTTGACTACTCCAAAAATCTCTTAGGGTTTGGGCCACATTACCTATTTTCAAAGTTACCGAATAACAATTGTACATATTTTGGAATACAATGTGATATTTCGACACATGTATACATTGTGGAATGATCAAATCAAGCTAATTTAACATGCTCATCATCTCACAAACTTACCATTTCTTTGTGATGAGAACATTTAAAATATATCTTTTAGCAATTTTGAAATATGCAATACATTATTATTAACTATAGCCACCATGCCATGCAATAGATCCCTAGAACTTACTCCTGTCTAAAAATGAAACTTTGAACACTTTGACTAATATTTCCCCATTCCCTATCTGCCCACCCCCCACCCCCCAATTCCATAAGCCTCTTATAACCACCATTCTACTCTCTACTTCTATAGTGTGACTTTTTTAGATTTCACATTCTAAGTGAGATCATGTAGGATCTGCCTTTCTGTGGCTGGCTTATTTCACTTAGCATGATGTCCTCCAGGTTAATTCATGTTGTCATCACAAATGACAGAATTTCCTTCTATGTTTGGGCTGAATAATATTCCATTGTGTATGTATACTATATTTTTTATCCATTCATCTATGGGCACTTAGGTTATTTCCACATCTTGGGTATTGTGAATAATACTGCGATGAACATGGACGTGTAGATATCTCTTCAACATATTGATTTCAATTCATTTGGATGTACACCCAAAAGTGGAATTGCTGGATTGTACGGTAGTTCTATTTTTAGTTTTTTGAGGAATAGTCATACCGTTTTCCAAAATGGCTGTATTAATGTATAATTTACATTCAACAGTGTACCAGGGTTCCCTTTTCTCCACAGGTCTTTACGTGCATACTGTCACTTAAATTCCACAACAATCCTGCAGGGCGAATATGATCGAGGCATGTTAGAGGAGGAAAGTGAAGCTCTAATGTTATGTTACTTGACAGAAGTGTAGAGTGTGGGGTACAGTGTCTTGAACCCAGGTCTGAATAACTATAGTGCACGTGTTCTTCACCCCTGCCCTGGGTTCCTCTTCCTAAGAGTCCTTTATCATCTAAGATTCCAGAGCATCTATTGAGGGGTTTAGTCAGACAACTGGAATGCCAGGATTCATAACCAATTAAACTTCCCCATGCCTATAGTGGCGTCTTTTGGTTTTCACTTCAACATTTATTTTGCCAGACTCTATACTAGGGAAAGTGGGTAGAGCAGTAAATAAGACACACATGTCCTGCTCTCATAGAGCTTAAAGTCTGATTAGAAGAGAGTTCATAAATGCGCACACAATTAAATGCATGGACCAATTCACGAAGAAGCTTCAAATCTACAGAGAATAAACACAATGTAGTTTTCATTTTTTTCATTGCCCTTGACTGTGCTATGTCAAATCATCTCCTCCCCTTTAAAAAAAAATCTGTTTCCATTACTTCCTGTCACTTTCAGCTATTCAATTTAGTCCAGACCAGTTTAAACTCCTGTCTCAGATCTGATCCCAAGCCCTCTGCCTTCCCAGAGTAGCCAAGGCTTGCTGTCACTGGGGCTTGGTGTAGATCCAGGCAGGGTCTGCTCTGTCTCTGTTCTCTCCTTTCTACCTGCCTTTCTGGGGGTGGGAAGGGGAAAGGGTGTTTGAGCTCTTCCTCCCCAGGCCCCAGCCCTTACCACTTGCAGCCCACCTCACAGACCCTTGTTGCTGGAGACCCTCATCCAGAGGGTGGCTATCTTCGAGGGGCAGTGATGGGGGGGCGCAGCAAGTCAGCCCAGGTCCAGTACCTTCCTCGGCATTCTTTTGTCCCTTGGGAAATTCGACCATTCTGCTGTGCCAAGCTGCGGGAAGGAGCCTGCGCCATGGCCACTCCGTATTTCAGCCCCTCCCTCTCTCTCCAGTGTTTCTCTTCTCCCAGGACAGGGCTGACAGCAAGACTGCGACCCAGGCAAATGTCTAGCCAGTAAACATGACACTAGTGATCCCCTTAGCACCCCCAACTCTCCCTTGGCTTGGAGAAGTGAAAACCCGTGTTCCTGCCCCTGCCCCTGGGAATATGCTCACAAGGAACTCTGTAGCTCCCCACTGGCTGAGGACTGAGCCCCTTATTCCAGCCCAGACTTCTCCTTACAGACCCAGGACAGGGGCAGAGTTGGTGGTATTCGGGCCAGCTCTGCCACTACCTTGTTGAAGGCTGGTTAAGAGCTTGCTAGAAATCCAGAGTGCTTAGCAGGTTTGGGGTCACCTTTGGGCATTGGCAGCCATTCCAACGCTACAGAAAAAATCTCACTCACACCCTGTTCCATACAATTCTAATTGTGAGACATGTGAGGAAGGAAAAGAACAGGGTGCTGTGAGAGGAAATGTCATGCTCTGGGATCACGCTGCTGGGTCTCAGATCCCAGCTCTTCCCCTTATTCATTGTGTGATCTTGGGCAGGTTACTTGGCCTTTCTGTGCCTCAGCTTACTTATTCGTAAAATGGTGATGATAACAGTACATATCTCACAGGACGAAATAAGAAAATGTAAATAAAACTCTTAGCATAGCACCTAGCACATTAATCAATGCTCAGGAAACGTAAGTTCCCTGAGGGATCCAGGCACCTCACAGGCACCTCACAATCAACACTTGATGAAATAATGAATGAGGTAGTGAGATCCCATCTCTACAAAAATTTAAATATTGGCCAGATATGGTGACACATGCCTATAGTTCCAGCTATCTGGGAGGCTGAGGCAAGAGGATCACTTGAGCCCCAAAGGTTGAGGCTGCAGTGAGCTGTGATCATGCCACTGTACTCCAACCTGGGCAACAGAGCAAGATTCCGCATCGAAAAAAAAAAATACAGAATTGCACATAGATTTTCAATCCATATTAGAAAGGCTAACAAGGACCATATTATGTGAGGTTTGAGAAAAGAGAGGGCAGGAATATATTTTATTCACTCCCATAGATTCAGTGCCTAGCACATAGTAGAAGCTCAGTCAGTTTGTGTGTGTGTGTGTGTGTGTGTGTGTGTGTGTGTGTGTGTGTGTTGAACTGAAAATATTTATGTTATGTACAAAATCCCTCCCATGGAACCCAGGGGATATTGGTAAAATTAAACCATGTGAAACTTGAGTAGTGTTAATGTTTTGTTCATAAGTTTCATGGATTTTGCATATATTTTATGGCATTTATATTAAATTCATAAATAAAATTTTTAAAAATAATAATGAATGAGGGAGAATGGTTGGGAATGTCTATTTGAGATGGGGTAGTCGGAGAAGACCACTCTGAGAAAGTGACACTTAGGCTTTGACATAGAAGAGAAGGCAGAAGTCAGCTGAAGAGCAAAGGGATCATATTGCTCCGGGATCAGATTACAGAATAGACCTAGAAAATTTGCCTTTGACATTTTAATACCATGTATAAATACAGGGTTATAAGATATTAATTCCCTCTGGACCAAAGATTGTCATAACTCCCAGGAGCCAAAGTCCTCCAGATACCTCTGTCTCCATCACAGCAGCTCTAACTGTGCAGTTCGTTGCCACGAAGGCAGGAAGGCAGTTGATTTGGGGGGTTGTTTCCATTTTTTAAAGCTGTTAGTAAGGACTTTGGTAGCAACGAGGTCAAGATCCTGGCTAAATGGGAAGTCTGATTTCACATGATCTAAATGGTCAGAGCCAGAGAGTGTCAGCTACCCAAGGAAGAGAGTATATCATAAATCCAGAGTAGACATATGAACAAGCAGTTTATAGACTGGGCTTTACCCAAAGATTAATTTTGAAGGTCGTATCATCCAACAGAGTACATAACTGGACACTTGAGTCTGTGCATGTCTCTGGTTACAGCTGGTTTTAGTTACTTTGAATCTGGTCAGCATTATAAATGGCTGGGATAAAGTATCTGCCTGAGGAGTTGGTATAAGCATGTGACTCACCAGCCCCTCTGACTCATGGGACCCATAGTTGTCCTGAGCTGTTAGTCCATTAACAGAGCATGAGTGAGACAGAGTGGCTGTGAGAAGCTGTACTGACAAATAGCCAGGAACACCCACTGCCCATTGTTATGACAGTATCCTTTTGTGATACAGAGTATCAATATCTTTTGTGGCCTGATCATTGTTTTCAAGCACACTGAACCTAGATGGTGATATAATGGAACTGTTGACATTGTTCCCAAGACACAAGGATGTCTCTACCCTAGTTTGTTGGCGTTCATGTAGATAAATAAGGGCTGGGATACTGTGCTAGAAGTCAGAAGGGCAGTGTGGTGTAGATGCCTATTGTTATAGGTGGTTACTTGGTGTCAATTAGAATGTCAAAGGAGGTTGGTCTCCATGTTAAATAGGATTGACCTTTCTGTTACCCAGAACCCCAGGTGTAAGCACTAAGAATTTAAACAAGTAGCTGATCATTCACAGAAACACCTAAGGATTTAGCTTTTATTTTGGTGTTTGCAGCAGCAGTGAGAACAGAATGGAATGTTTGACTCAACTTGATGCAATCTGGCATCTCAAAATTGTAAAGAACGTTGAAAATAACACATAAAAATGGTCTATTGTCATGAATTCAAACCACATCCTAAAGGCTGCCAGAACAATGCTTTCAAATCCCAGATGCTCCAAAACAATTTATTATTTTTAAAGATTATATAGGGAAGCTATCACCCTCACCCACCCCCAAAAAAATAGAGAAAAGAAAATAAAAGCCCTGCATAGGATGCAAATGAAAACATTTCTACTGTGCTTGTAGGTACTAATAAAACCTGTTCAAAATTTTTATTATAAAATATTATTTACATATAAAATAATGTATAATATATATAAAACAAATGTTTGCTTAAGAAGGAAATTACTGCAATAATTTGGATCCTCCTTGATAACCCTCCCCAATTGCCTCCATCCCCCTACCCAGAAGTAATCACCAGGCCAAGTTCTACTTTTTATTTCCTTGCTTTATCATTTTCATACATATGAAATATATTTTCATTAAATATATATATATTCAGTTTTGTGAGGTTTGAAGTCTATGTAAATCAATCATACTGTATATGTTTTCTGCAACCTGTCTTTTTTGCTCAATTTTATGTTCGTGAAATTCATTCATGTTGGTAGGAGTAGCTGCCATTCATCTTCACTTATGTTTTGTATTCCATTGAAAGGATAGAATTTATTTATCCAATCTACTTTTAGTGGATTTTGTGTTAATTTCCATTTCTGCTTTTATAAATAACACTGTTATAAACATACTTATATATCTCTTGATATAGATGCGCATGAGTTTCTCTGTGGGATATAGACATAGAAGTAGAATTGCTCGGCATCTTTAACTTTACAGTGCCAGAGTGTTTCCCAAGTGGTGGCACCAGTTCATATTCTCACCAGCAGGGTATGAGGCCCATTGTTCACAAACTCACCAACACTTGCTTTTTACAGATGTTTAAATTTTTGTCATTCAGGTAGGTGTGAAATAATACCTCATTGTAGTTTTAATTTGAATTTCCCTGGTTATTAATGAGGTTGACAATCTTTTCATGTTTATTGGCCATTTGTGTTTTCTCTTCTGTGAAATGTGTATTCAAGTCCTTTTGCTTGTTTTTCTATAGGTTTTATTAGTATTATTAAGTATTGGACTTCTTTATATAGTCTGGATACTACTCCTTTGACAATTATAGCTGCTCCCAGTTTGCAGCTAATCTTTTCACTTTCTTTATGTTGTCTTTTGATTTTTTTAAAAAAACAAAATTTTAATTTTTAATGTGGTTAAATTAATCAATTGTTTCCCTGTGGTTTGTGTTTTTTCTTTCATTTTAGAAAGCCTTTCCAACTCCAAGGTCCTAAAAGACTTTTCTTCTTCAAAAGGTTTTTAATAGCTTTCCCTTTCATCTTTAATTATTTAATCCCTTGGAACTGATTCTTGTGCAAAACATGTGGTGACAGCATTGTTTCATGTTTCTCCATGAGGATAACCGTTTGCTCCAGAGCCAAATATTCTGAAGTTCATTCTCTTTCCACTAAGCATCATCTCAGCCCTGTCATGAGCCAGGTCTTTCGATATGGACAGGCTTCTTTCTAGCTCTATAATTTGTTTCACCGGAAATTTGTCCATCCCTGAGCTAACTGATACACCCCACTGGATTAGTTACATAATTTCATTAAAAATCTTGGTATTTGGTACAGTAAGTCCCCCATTATGTTATTTTCCTTCAGGAGGCTTTTGACTCTTTCTACTTCTACATGAATTTTAGAAGCAATTTGTTGAGTTCATAAAAACACATACACAACGAACCCATTGGTATCTCGTTTGTTTGTTTGTTTTTTTGAGATGGAGTCTCCCTCTGTAGCCCAATTTTAGAAGCAATTTGTTGAGTTCTTAAAAACACATACACAATGAACCCATTGGTACCTTGGTTTTTTGTTTTGTTTTGTTTTTTGTTTTTGAGATGGAGTCTCCTTCTCCATCCAGCCCAGGCTGGAGTGCAGTGGTGCAATCTTGGCTCGCTGCAACCTCTGCCTCCCAGGTCCCGGTTCAAGCAATTCTCCTACCTCAGCTCCCAAGTAGCTGGGATTACAGGCATGAGCCACCATGCCTAGCTAATTTTTTTATTTTTTAGTAGAGATGGGTTTTCACCATGTTGGCCAGTCTGGTCTTGAACTCCTGACCTTGTGATCCACCCACCTCGGCTTCCCAAAGTGCTGGGATTACAGGCGTGAGCCACCACGCCAGGCCTGGTATCTTTGTTTTAATTGGCATTGCATGAAGTAGTAGATAAATATCATCATATTATTGTCTTCCTAACCATAAATATGGAATAGTTTTTCATTTGTAGAGCTTTTTAAATACCTTTCAACACACTTTGATGATTTTTTCTCTTAAAGATCTTGTGAAATTTTGTTATATTCCAAAGAAATTATAATTATTGCTGCTATTGTAAAATAGCCTATATATATTTATAATGTATATATATAAGAACTATTTTGCAATAGCAGTAATAATATAAATATATAAACAGAATATATAGTATATTACATATATATTACATATATACATAGAATATATGTATACACAGAAATATGCCATATATATTCTGTTTATTGCCTATATAGAGATATTCAGTTCACTTCTGGGTGTTGATCTTTGTATTAGTCATCTACTGCTAAGCCATATATCATCCCCGACTTTGTAGCTGAAAAACACAAATATTTATCATTTCATAGTTTGTTTAGGTCAGAAATTCAAGAGCAGCTTAGCTGGGAGTTTTTGGATCCAGGCCTCATATAAAGTTGTAATCAAGATGTCAGGCAGGGTGCAGTCATCTGAAAGCTTGACTTGGGCTGGGGTCCATTCCCCAGCTCACTCACACAGTGGTTGTCAAGAGGCCTCAGTTCCTCATTATGCAGGACTCTCCAGTAGAGCTGCTCCTTATAATGCAGTTGCTTCCCCAAGCACAAGTGAATCTAAGTGAGAGAGAGAGAGAACAATTAAGATGAAAGCCATAGTGTCTTTTACAATCTAACGTGGTAGTGATATACCAACCATCTGATGTGTTCTGTTGGTCACACAGAACAATGCTGGTGCAATATGGGAGGAGACCACACAAGGAGGATGTGAATTTCAGAAGGTGGGGAACAGTGGGGGCCGTACTGTGGCTAACTACCATAAGCTTATATCCAATGACATTGCTAAATTCTCAGATTTATTCTAATAATTTAGTAGTAGATTCTTTTGGGTTTTCTGCAACAGGCAACCATATTATCTGTAAATAATGCCAATATTATTACTCTCCTTCCAATTTCACTTTTCATTCTTGCTTTACTTCACTGGCTCTGATTTTTGACATAATATTTTAAACAGGTAGTAATAGAAGACCTTATCTTAAAAAGAATTTCAGCATTTACCATATTGTGATGTTTGTAGCAGGTTTTGTCTTACCTTTTGGTAGATATTCTTTTTTCAAACTAAGAAAGTTTCCCCTTATTTGTTGCTTGAATTTTTTCATTAATAGTGGGAAATTTTATAAACATTTTTGGTATTTATTGAGTTGACTGTATGTTTTTATTCCTTTATTTATGTGGCAAATTAACATAATTGAAGTTCTAATGTTGAACCAATCTTACATTCTTGGAATAAGCCCAACTTGACCATAATACATTTTCAAATACATTATTGGATTTATTTTAATAATTTATTGTGTATAATTTTCTCATATCTATATATTTGTGAGATTGGCTTATAGTTTAACTTTCCTTTACTGTTCCTGTAGGATTTCAGCGTCAAGGTTATGCTAAGTCATAAATAAGTTGGGGAATGTTCCCCCCTTTTTTATATACTCTGAAATACTTTGTGTAAGATCAAAGATATTTGACCTTTTAATGTTTGATATAACACTTCTATAAAAACATCTGGACCAGTTATTTTATTTGTGGGTGTATTTTAAACTACAAATCTTAAACTACTAATCTTATATGTTTATAGAAGTAATCAAGTTTTCTATTTCTTACTGAGATCATTTTGCTGCAATATACTTTTTGAGAAACGTTTCCATTTTATCTAAGTTTTCAGATATATTAAAGTTAATCATAATACCCTATTATTAATGTTTTCATTTCTGCATTACCTGTAATTATGACTTTTTTTAAATTCCCATTTTAGTGTTTTCACTTTTATCTTCATTCATTTTCTCAAAGATTTATCTTTTTTACTGCTGTGTGAGCTCGTATTACATGAAAATTCCTTGAGGCTTAGGCTGAAGGCACACTCTTACAGAGAGCATGTGTGCTTGCTTTTACTGAGCACCTGGGTACTGCAACCAAGGACCATTTTATTTATTTATTTGTTTGTTTGTTTATTTATTTATTTATTTAGTGGGACAGAGTCTCACGCTGTGTCCCAGACTGGAGTGCAGTGGCACAATCTCAGCTCACTGCAACCTCCGCCTCCCAGGTTCAAGCTATTCGCCTGCCTCCCGAGAAGCCGGGATTACAGACGTGTACCATGCCTGGCTAATTTTTGTAATTTTTAGTAGAGATGGGGTTTCACCATATTGATCAAGTGATTGCCTGCCTCAGCCTCCCAAAGTGCTGGGATTACAAGTGTCAGCCAGAGCACCTGGCCACCAATAACCATTTTTCAATAAATTCTTGGCTTGAGGTTTTTCAGAGCACAAGGAACATGAATTCAGGTTGTAAATCCATAAGAGAACCAGATGGTATTTATGAATGTTAGGAAGAGTTGATTGGGGCTTTTTTTTCCATCTATTAGGGTGGTGCAAAAGTAATTGCAGTTCAAACTGTGAATTTTAAATCATTATAACTAGGCTCAAACATATCTTTATTAATCAAAAGAGGAACCATTACAGTCAACACATTTTTGCCAATGAGAAATGTTTGTTTATTCCTGTAGCATAAAAATCAATACTTCGGGATTCAACGAAGTCTTGGAAAGCATTTTCTGCATCCTGCTGGTTGTGGAAGCGTTTTTCCTGAAAAAAGTTGTCGAGACGCTTGAAGAGGTGAAAATAGTCGGCTGGTGAAAGGTCAGGCGAATATGGCCGATGAGGCAAAACATCATAGCCCAATTCATTCAACTTTTGAAGCGTTGGTTGTGCAACGTGTGGTAGGGCATTGTCATGGAGAAGAATTGGGCCCTTTCTGCTGACCAATGCTGGCTGCAGTCATTGCAATGTTCAGTGCATCTCATGGATTTGCTGAGCATACTTCTCAGATGTAATCGTTCCACCAGGATTCAGAAAGCTGTAGTGGATCACATTGGCAGCAGACCACCAAACAGTGACCATGACCTTTTTATGGTGCAAGTTTGGCTTTGGGAAGTGCTTTGGAGCTTTTCAGTCCAACCACTGAGCTGATCATCGCTGGTTGTTGTATAAAATCCACTTTTTGAGACATGTCATAATCTGATTAAGAAATGGTTCACTGTCGTTGTGTACAGTAAGAGAAGACAACACTTCAAAATGACTATTTTTAAATTTTTCACTCAGCTCACGAGGCACCCACTTATCAAGCTTTTTCACCTTTCCAATTTGCTTCCAATGCCAAATGACTGTAGAATGGTCGACGTTGAGTTCTTAGATAACTTCTCATGCAGTTGTAAGAGGATCAGCCTCGATGATTATTCTCAGTTGGTCACTGTCAAATTCTGATGGCCAGCCACTATGCTCCTCATCTTCAAGGCTCTTAGCTCCTTTGCAAACGTTCTTGAACCATCACTGCCCTGTACATTCGTTAGCAGTTTCTGGGCCAAATGCGTTGTTGAAGTTGTGAGTCATCTCCACTGCTTTACAACCCATTTTGAACTCGAGTGAGAAAATCATTCAAATTTGCCTTTTGTCTAACGTCATTTCCATAGTCTAAAACAAACAGCAAGTAATAAGTCGTAAGCAAAAATAAATAAATAAATTGAGAAATGCCCATTAAAATGATGTATAACATAACCACATTTATTTAAGAATGTATTCCAATATCAAAAGGTAAATCGCAACAATGCAAAAAACACAATTACTTTTGCACCCACCTAATATCTAAAGCTAATGTTGAAACAAGCATCTTCCTAACTGAATTTCTCCATAAAAGTTATGTTATTTTCTTACTGAGAGTGTATCCTGTCTAGGTCTTAGCTATACCAGATATTCACTGTGACACTCCCAACTCACCCACACACCACTTTGGGCCCTAATCCTTTGTCTTCTGTCCCCTTAGCAGTCATAGCTGTTAAAAACAAATGTTGGTAAACTAGGGATTAACAAATAGCTCCAGGACAGGTGCCAGCTTCAACACACATTTTCCTCTCTAAAGACCTGCTTTTGCTTTTCATTTAGGAGGGCAGAGAAGGCCTTTAAGGCCATCATTACTTTTCCAAGCTCAGCTCAATAATTCCAAAGATATAATTAGAAAGCATTTTATCTAGCATTTTTAGATGTTTTATACTGGGAGGATTTGGGAGAAGGCAATCTAGACTTTAAAATTTTTAAGGCCAAAGTCATCTTGGTCATGTTGTATAGGGTATAATTTTGGGGATGCTATCAAACACTTCTTTAGGTACTACAATAATCCCTAAGAGTACTCCTAGAGAGTAGAGGTGAAATAATTTTCCAGCCAGGCTACAAGCCTGGTTATACTCTTCAATTTTTATAATAATAAAGTGTATTTATTCCCTTCTTCTTATAATAGGATGAGGCATTAGACTAAATACTTTATACAAGTTATTTCACTTAAGATACAATGTGTAAAGTTATGACAAGGTAACTTGCAATAAACTAATGTTCCTGATGAGAATAATTAGAGCCGTTAAAAAAAATACCCCAAAACTTTTTTGAAAAGATTGGAGAGTTTCTGAGACAATGAGGGCTTGAAATAAGCAGAAACTACACAGAGATAATCAAAGATCTGACGGACTTACCCTTCTGAACGTGAGAGGAACTTTGAGGCAGATCAACACTAACATACAGCCCAACTAAAAATGCAGGAAAAATACCAAAAAATCATTTAAAGGCATTAAAGAGCTACTTAAACAATAGGACTTTATGGTTAGGTTGAGTTTTTTTGTTTTGTTTTGTTTTTGTTGTGTTTTTTTTTTTCTTTTTCTTTTTTTTTACCTGGATGTATTTGCTGATTCTGGGAAGGCAAAAAGCTGAGAAGCTGAGTGTTGCTTGGGAAGAGGGCCAATAGCATTGATAGAGCTATTGATGGCCTCATAGAGCTAGAAAGAAGAAAATTTGAAAATTCAGAAGTCAATATCCTTGTGAGGAGGGTGTATGCAGAAAACTGAATCTAACACTCAGCTCATTTTTCACTCAAGATATTTGCCAAACTCTGAAGGGAAGGAGAAAGAGGGAAGGAGGCTAAGAGGCTCACCAAAAAGACTGAAAATCAGAGGGGAGTTCTGGCAGACTCAGTATGCTGAGAAACAAAGATTAGAGTTCAAAACCTTCCAGAGGAGGAACCCTGGTGCAAACATCAAACTCTTAGCTTTAGAAGGCTGTAGATTAGAGGCAAAGGTGAACCAGATATAAATATAGCTTTACCAAGACTGCAGCTTTGCCTTGACTCAGCTCAATCCCTCATTGAACTCAGGCAAGCAGCCCTGAATCTGTCTGGCAGAAGAAACAGTGAATACTCTCTGAAGGAAGATTATACATCTGGTGAAACTGTCTATCTTTTCATCTATTTTCTTGGAAAAAAATTTTTTTTAACAGGGTCTCATTCTGTCACCCAGGCTGGAGTGCAGTGGCATAATCACAGCTCACTGCAGTCTCAACCTCTCAGGCTCAAGGGATCCTCCCACCTCAGCCTTCCAGGTTGCTGGGACTACAGGTCCACACCACCACACCTGACTAATTGTTGTGTTTTGTTTGTTTGTTTGATTTGGGGTTTTTTGTAGAGACTGGGTTTTGCTATGTTGCTCAGGGTGGTCTCAAACTTCTGAGCTCAAGTGATCCACCCAGTTTGGCCTCCCAAAGTGCTTGATTTACAGGCGTGCACCATAATGCTGAGCCCTAAAATTTTTAGTATGTATTTTTGTTGTATGTAATACTTGCCATTTAATCAAATATGACCAGAATACCAAGAGGCAAGACCACATGAAAAAAACAGAAAAATATGTAACAGAATCAGATCAACAGGAGATTCAGATTTAGGAATTAGTAGACAAGTACTTTACGATTAACCATCACTAATATTTCTAAGAAAAATAGAGGAAAGGGGGAAATGGAAAAATGAAGATGTTCACAGAAAATTAGAAACTATCAAAAATAACTTAAAAATTTTTAACTCAAAAATATAGCTGAAATTTTTAAAATGCAGGCATGTGTTTAAACGCAGAATTAGACATAGCAGAAGAAAGGCTATGTGAACTGGAAAACAAATCAATAGCAAATATGTGAACTGAAGCCCAGAAAGAAAAAAGAGTGGGAAATAGAGAAAAGAGGATAAGATAGTGGTGCAGAGTAAAAGCATGTAACACAAGTCTAATCAGAATCCCAGAAAGAAAAGAGAAAGAACGTGAGACAGAAGAAATATCTGAAGAACTAATAGCAAAGAATTTTCTAACCTCTACCTAAATCCCTACCTAGAAGTATATATTTACCGAAACTATCTTCAAAAATGAAAGCTAAAGATTTTTTCAATTAAAAACTGAGAGACTTCTTCACCAACAAACATACATTTAAAGAAATGCTAAAGGGATTTCTTTTCAGGCCAAAGGAAAAACAATTCAAGATGGAAATTTCCATCTTGGAAGGAAAAACAATCCTTCCAAATTTCCATCTTGGATTGTTTTTCCTTTGGCCTGAAAAGAAATCCCTTTAGTATTCTTTCAAAAAACAGAAAGAATAACAGAATGAATAAAACACAGATAAATAAAAAATAATGGTGACTGAACAAAACAACATAATCCTATCTCATGGGGCTTAAAGTGTATTTAGTGCTAAATATATAGTAAAATGCAAATAATAGGAAGATGGTAAAGTGCTTAAGGTCCTAGCTTTATCAGAGAAGGTGTCAAATTGATCATTTTTACTCTACTGTAAGAATCAAGGATGTGTGTTGTAATCACTAGGGTAATCACTAAAAGAAAAAGAAAAGAATCTGTAACTAACAAGTTAATAAACTGGAAAAAATAGAATAACAAAAAAATTCAAAAGAAGAAAAGAAATAAATGAAAAAGAACATAAACAAATGGGTCAAATAGAAAACAAATAATAAAATGGTATACATCAACTCAACTATATCAAGAATTGGGTTAAATACAAATAGACAAAATACTCTACTTAAAAGGTACACTATGAAGAGTTTTGAGAAGTATCACGGTGTAAATGTTGTGACCACAAACTTTAAGTCTGAGCTCAAGCCTTAGCTCCAACACTTACTAACTCTTTGACCTTAGACAAGTCACAAATCTTGTCTGTGCCTCAGTTTCCTCTTCTGTAAAATGAGCTTAATAAGAGAAACCGCCTTATAGAACTGTTGAGAGAGTTAAACGAGTCTGTAACTTAGAACAGTGCTGGGTTATATAATTATTAGTCACTTGATAGATGTCCCTACCCAAATCTCACCTTGAATTGTAATAATCCTCATGTGTCAAGGGTGGGGCCAGGTGGAGATAACGGAATCATGAGGGCAGTTCCCCCCATACTGTTTTCGTGGTAGTGAACAAGTCTCATGAGATCTGACGGTTTTGTAAATGGGAGCTCACCTGCACAAGCCCTCTTGCTTGCCACCATGTAAGACATCCCTTCGCTCTTTCTTTGCCTTCTGCCATGACTGTGAGGCTTCCCCAGCCATGCGAAACTGTGAGTTCATTTAACCACTTTCCTTTATAAATTACCCAGTCTTGGGTATGTCTTTATTAGGAGCATGAGAACAGATTAATACACCACTGTTGTTAGTAAGCCTCACAACAAGCTTGTAAATAATCAACCCATTTCATAGAGGATTAAATTGAGGCTTAAGTAATAGTGCAACTTATCCAAAATTACCCAGCTGGGATGTTACTATGAAGTGATAGGATAGAGAAGTGAAAATGTCTCTAGCACTCATGCTCCATGACGACAGAAATTGTATTTGTCTTGTCTTGGTCATCACTATATACTCACTGCCAAACACACATCGTGCTCTATAAATATTTGTTGAATAAACGAGTGACTCTTACTACAGTGCTATTTCAGATACTGTACTGTCCCAACCAGTAACATAGAATACTAATATTAGTACTAAGTCCTTATTTGAGAAAAGAATCTCTAACACTAATACCAATCTTCAACCCGAATCACCTGAGTTTAAGCCACTGGCTTAATCAACTTTGAAAACGCTCTACCTTGGGTCTTGTATTGCAGGATAATCTATTTCCTTTATAGTTTAAGACATGTGAGTCAAGGGACCATGTTACTTGTGCTCAAAGGCCCCCTCATTAACCTACTCCTATACACAAAAGATCAGAGAAGAGAAAAAGAAATAATCAATTGATAAATAAAGAAGTCCATGTCTCGGCTGTTTAGCAGGAGATAGTATGGGCAGGGCTAGAGTGTTGGAGAAGGAGCAGCAGGCCAGGCTCTACTGTTTCTGGAGGAATCCTTTGAGCCATTATATGACTCTGTTACTGAATTGGGACAGTTGAAAACACTTCACACAGCTTAAATCAGAGGTCCTCAAGCTTGATGCATATTGGAAACATCTGGAAAACTTTCAGAGCTGTCCAATGCACAGGCCATGACTTGGACCAATTAAATCAAAATCTTGGGAGGTTCAGGGGGAGGCATCAGTATTTTGTAAAGCTTACCAGTTGAATCTGATATGCAGCCAAAGTTAAGGATTGCTGGCTTAGAGGGACCATCCAAATCCAGGAATGGGTGTCCACTCATTGTCGGAAAGAGGGACAGATCAAGGCCAGGAGGCAGCGACACTGCACATGGGCTGCTCTGAGTTTGGGATCCTTGCCCACTAATGAGAGGGTTTGTTCAGATCACAGCTCCAAGTAGCTTCTGGGAAACTCTATGAGGAATCTAGAAATGAAAGCTGAGGAAAAGATTCTCCCTTTGCAGCTTGAAGGGCCACTCAAATTTGTGTAGAACTTTTGGATTCACATTGATAAAAATGCACAGTTCACTCCCACACTAGAGATTTCAGCTTGGGGATGAACTAAAAGAAGAGCCATCAATTTAGAGAGGATGAAAAAACAGTCCTTCCTTACATAACTAAACTTTTTGGAACAGAATATCATGCATTCCAAATTCAAGTGATTCTCTCATGTTAAATTTTTAAAAGCAAAGTTGCTTTTACTATTAGGTGAGATACCTGGATGCGAAATACAGTTAATTCTATTTGATAGTAAAGCTCCAGGAACACCCTGCTCTTTGACCAGCTCCTCCCTCCTCAGCTGCCCACTGTTACCCCAAAATTGGGTCAGGCTGGCACAGGTGACCAGCACAAGCTGGCCATGCCTGCTGGGAAATACCCCCCTGTAAGAAGGGGGCTGTGGGAGAAGGTGCGCCTCCATGGGAGATTTCAAGAAGGCCGTGTGAAGCAGAGGGAGGGACATTAAGTGACAAGTCACTGTTCAGCTGGCTTAACCTGGCCATGCTAACTTGAAGAAGTCACTTCACCTACCTGGATCTTAGTTTCTTCTTTTATAAAGTTATGCACTTGAGCCCCATGGTCCTCGAGGTCCCTGATGGACCCAAGTTTGATTTTTCTCCATCTCTTGGGAACAGGGCACTCTCTTCCACCAAACCATCAGCATAAATAAAGAGGAAGCAAAATAGGTGCTATAAATTCCAGCACTTACAAAGGTCGGCAGATAGTGGAGGGAGTGGCCAAAACAAGGCAGGTCGACCCATCTACGATGCATGCCCTATCTAAAGGACGTGGCTGCTATTCGACTTCATGTGTTTGTTGCCATGTGGGAAGACCTTACAATTTTTTCGGGAAAAAAAGTAAACCCAGATATTTTAGTGTAGTTCACTGATTATAATATAATTATAAATAAATTCTTTAAAAATCCTGTGTCAAATAAAATACATCTGTGCCCAGATACAGCCTGCAGGCCTGTGGCTTACAGCTCTGACATAGAGGATTCTGTGAGATGATAAAACTTTATTCTTCATAATTGGGCCTTTTTAGTAGCTTGGTCAACATCGTGCAGATCTTTCTTTAGATACGCTGTGCAGACTTCAGGCAGAACTGGAGCAACAACTTAGATCACAGACGTGCTGCCCCTCACTCTCAAGAGCTGTGCTGCTCCCTTCCATCCAGGACTGGTGCCCACTGCCCCTTCCCTATGCCCCTCTGTGCAGCTGGAAGTTCTGCCCCTTCAGGAAGGTGCTGTAGCTCAAGATGTGGAAGCCACTCCCAGCTTTCCCACACCAAGTCCTTGCCCATTAAAGCTGAGACACGGCCTCCAACATAACCCTGACCCAGCAGAGATTGTGTGTGTGTGTGTGAGCAGAAACCACGGATGCGGACAGAGTCGGGGGAGAAACAGTAGCAGCAGCTCAAGTCATGGCCTCTGCTCCCCAGCCCAGTGGTCAAGTGGTAGGAAGGGTGGTCACTAATGAGACTGGGGCCTTGTGAATATCCTCAGATAGATCCATGTCTTGGTCCCTACTAACTCCGCCTAGTTGTTCCTAAACAAAAAAATGAGAATGTCAGTTGAGTTTCTTATTGGACTGTGGCTTTGAGAAAGAAAATATACTCAGGTCTTATATCAAACACATTTATTCTTCAAGTGAGAAGCTCATCAAGGATAGCTAGGAGAGAGTGAAATATTTACAGTAGAAAAAGTATGGCTGCCAGCCAAACTTCAAATTCTGTCACTGCAGAGTTATTCCAATAGTACTTTTCCACCATGGCACATCACACATGTTAAAATTAACTGCATTCTTGTAACACCTCTCAATGGATGTGCACAAAAATAGAAGCAACATTCTGGGACTCCTTTTCTTAAGATCCTACAGAATGGATTTGTGCACACACACAAACAAGTATAATACAACACATTCAAAACAAGTCACATCCATTTTTCTTAAAAGAAAACAGCGAGATGAAAATAGGCAAGGGATGGGTTGCTATTTCTATGTGCAAGGTACTGGATTCTTGCATTGAGAATCCTAGTGTCGGGCCTCACGTTGAACATCACATCAAAAGTGTGCAGAAAAATGACTCACCTTCAATATGAAGGATGTGAGTTGTGTACAGTGACAACAGTCTCCAAGATACAACATTATTGCAGGAGGAATGCCTGTGTACAGAGTGGACCTTCTTATGAGGCCAAAATCTCATGAGTTATCAGATGACCATTCAGATATTTGGGTTAAGCAATGACAGTTATCTGGTTTAGTCAAGGCACTTGCAAAGAGCTGCCTTTGACATAACATGAAGTCCCTATGTATTATTAGCCATTGATGATGGCATGGTTTTTCTATTCCAAGCATTCACTAACAAGAACCCAAGCGTGATGTTTTGACCACAAAGTCACTTATAACATTAGGACTGCAAAGCTGGATTTGCTTAAACTTTCCCCAAGTTATGATTTTTTTATAGATAACATCTGAACAGAAAGGCTTCCCTTAAGATCTTGATTCTTCAGAGCTATAATTCATCTTCTTCCTTCAATACCACCCACACTCTTAAAGGCTATTTGGCTTTTCTCCACAAGGATATATAGAATGGATCTTTTTCCCCTCCACAAATAATTTCCCCAGGAGAGAACTGTAAAACCAACTTAAAAACACAAAATAACCTTACATGTTTTCCACCAACAATGATCAGACCTCCCACTCCTCTGACCTGAGCTTCAGAGCCCTTTGTGTATACTTTTCACACATTCCTCATACCATCAACACAGCTTTCCATCACCATCGGCCATCCTTCCTCAACTTTTCCTTGCCCAACATGAAAGCTAGTGGATTGAGAGGGAAGGAGGAAGGGCACTGAAAAAAGATTACCTTTATAAAAATAGTTTTCAACCTGCTACTTGATCCTCCAAACTCCAATTGAGTAGCATCATCTGTATAGACCCCAACACTAAATTCTCAGGTGGCTTTCTTTTCCATAGCCAGGTCTCAAAAGCTCAGATCTAAACCTACTGATGGAGTAGCAAAGGCTTCCTAACATTGAGCAATACAGACCTAGGATTGCATAGGGGGATATGACAAGTCAAGACCAGTCACACTGTTGCTTAATTCATCGATAAGAGGCCAAGTTCTCCATTCTCCCCCAGCTCTGCCACTCTGGGAAGAGCCCACTAGCCAGCCTCGGACTGCCAAAGATTGTTGACTCTAACTCTGTCCTAGGAGACGTGTGGTGGAAGGCACAGTCCTGAGGTGCCATCTGTGTCTGCACCCCATCAGGCTTCCACTGAACATGGACAATTCTATAATTCTGACCATCATTGTTGTCCCAAAAGACTTGCCCATTAGCATGGTAAGAAATGCAGAACTCAATTTTCTGCTCAGTTGGAATGACAGGGGGTAAGTCAATGGCAAATGAGAAGGTATCACTATCTGAGCCACCATATACATTTTTCATATAGACACAGTCCATGTCAGTGTAGGTTTTCCAAGAATCAAAAGTGATACGGACCTGAACTTTCTTCTCAAAGCTCACATTTTTTACTTTTACCGTCCCTGTCACTGTTCGCTCTTGCAAAGAGCAGTTCTCCAGACAGACAAAGTTCTTCTGAAAGTGGTTCCGGAAACTTAGGTAATCAGTTGAAGGCTGAGGGAAATCTAAAATCAAGTTTTTCTCCTCGTGGAGTTTTAAGCCAGAGGAGATATCATTAAGGTCCAAGAGATCAAACTGGAGATCCCATGCCGGTTCTTCTGGGAGGTCAGAGAAGACATGGATCGCGGTGAGTGAGAGGCCCTTGGAGTCAGCAAACACAACGCGCTTCTTGGCTTGGTTGTGCGAGCACTTCCAGTCATTCTGTGATTTGGCTTCCTGTTTTATGTTGAGACATGGTTTCAGAGGCTTTAATTTATTCACAAAATGTCTTCGTTGAAAGTCATCGTAAGGGCCCAGGAAACTTTTCACGGGTGGTGAATGAGCCAAGCAAAGCCTCATGGCCACATCCACTGGCATGACTGAACTTGTCAAAGGACGTGGATCTAAAACCTGGATCATTCTGGAATGCAAAGGGAAGGGGGATTATCACCTGGATCGGAAGTGCTCTTCCCCAGTGCCAAATACATATGTACTATTTTTGTGCTGACTGAATGACAGCCAGTGCACTAGGTATCAGGCAGGTGCTGTCATATGTAGTAAAAGAGAACAGTATTAAGTGATCAGATCTTCTTTCGATGCGTACCTTTACCTTTGGCTGGCTAAAGGCTAAGTGTTACTTAGTGTCCCCATCTGAGAAATAAAAGGGTTCGATTTGACAATCTCCAAGGCAGCCTTGAGAATCATGTGCTCTGTTCTGGACCTGTGGTCCTCAAACCTGTCTGGTCACCATGCCTAGGGAATTTCCCTTCTCCCTTTCTCCTTCCCTCCTTCCTTTTCCTGGGACTTCATGCCTAGGGAATTAATTAATTCCTTCCTTCCTTTTTTTCCTTCCTTTTCCTGGGACTTAAAACCACTGAGGCAGAACTTCTGGGGCTAGGGCCCAGGGATGCATATGTTCTTAAAGCTTCCCAGGTGATTCTAATAACCAGACAAGTTCAGGAGCCACAGTTCCAGACCCTCTGCTCCCTCTGGATGCTTTGGCTTATTTTGCTGCTAAATTGATTGACACTTCTCTGGTAATTCACTTGAAAAGAAACCAAAATAACATGCAACCGTTTTGAGAGTGAGAAGGCTAGAGAAGTCAAAGAATTCCCTTTGCACTTTATTATGGTCTTCCTCATTTTTCACAAATAACCACTGAAATACAAGTCAACAATTCGTGCACTTAAAAACTGTGTGTAATTGATAGTTCACCCATGTGGGCATCTCTTTAAGGTGAACTATCAATTACACACAGTTTTTAAAGTGCACAAGTCCACATTTAAGTGGAAAAACTGATTACCTGAAAGTTGGAGTGTTTTAAAATATACATTATATATATGAACTTGTAAATATTGAAAAACTCTATAGGAAATATGCCTTTCCTAATAATATATTAATTATTATCTCTGGGTGATAGGATTATAGATTATCTATTTTCATTTCTGTTCTTTTTTGGTATTTTCTAACAAACATAAGTAGAAAGACAATAAAGCTATTTAAAGTTTTATGACTGTGCTCAACAATATTAAACCAAGAAGCATTCATAAAGAAGACTTTTTTTTCTGGTAGCCCTCATTATATATTTCCAAGCTTATGGCATTAGGATTTTTTTCCCTATCTTAGCCTTACAAGTAAGAGGTGTGTGTATACTGTACATGACATTTCTCAATCTAGCTTTAGTAACTCCCCTCACAGCAGCTCTAAACATGTATGCAAGTGGTCATTATCACAAAAATGAGTAATAAAGAACACTCACAGAATTTACTGTATTAGCTCTGGAGTTTTCTGGGAGACCTGCAAACTTAGAACAAACAAATGAAAGCTAAAGCTATATTTGTGGGTCTAATAATAGTTAATAGGCAGGATTTTTAGAGAAGTCTTCTGCTAAGCTATGCCTGGAGAAACTAAAGTAGTTTTATGGGAGGGTTTTTGTTTTTTTTTCTTTTACTTTTTGCATTTATAGAAGGACGGTTTTAGTATTGGGTGATTTCTCCGGAACTTTAAGTCCTGGACAAGAGTTAAAAATAATCAGTTGTTCAAACTCTTGAGATTTTGCTATGGCAAACTGTGATAAGAAGGACGAATGACTGCAAACATCGTCCTGTAAATTTTTTCCTCCAAGCTAAACTACCTAACCAGCAATGTCAGAGTGCTGTTCTCGCCACTTTAGCTGCCCGAGTCTTTGGGACATTTGTGCAGGACCAAAAGAACAGTCGCATCCATAAGAAAACCCGAACTCAAGCTGATTCACGTTAAGATCATTTCTACTTTAATTTGCTGATTTCTAAAATAGGCTCTGCTTAAGAAATAGAGCCTAGTTTCTATACCTCCAAGGCCTCTCTGTTGCCAGATTCAACTAAGCAGTCAGTCCACTTGTCCTCCCCTGGGGCGTCCCTTTCCAGAGATGACAGAACTGAAACGCCCCCCAACTTCCCCTCCACTGCGCGTCCCCTCGTGTTCCCGGCGCTCAGAGTTGCAGCGAACCTACCTGGTGCAGCTCATTAGGCAGAGAGGCGCGGCGGACCTTGCGAGCCAGCACCCGCTGCCTGCACAAATTTGAACCCCTGCTACCGGCCTTGCCCCCGCGGCGATCGCTGGGACAGAATGAGGGCCGGGCGCCGAGAGGCCGCTTATCTGCTACGAAGCACGTGAACCGATCCCTGGGACCAATCGCCGGGCCCCGGGCCCCATGGCGCGACCAACCAGCGCCCAGCTAGGGCGCGAGCCCTCGCCCCGGCCACGTGATCGCCCCCGGGCCGGACGTGCAGAGCGCGAGCTGGGCGTCCCGGGAAGGCTCGGGGACTCCCGGGCCAGCTGGACCCAGCCGCGGAACGGGAACCCTGGGCCAGGGCCGGGCAGGCACGTACCGCATGCGGCGGGCGGCGGCCAGGAGAGAGCGCAGCCAGCTCGCCAGGAGGGGCGCCAGTGCCTCAGGCTTGGGGCGGCTGTTACTCGCGAATGGCTTTGTAGGTCAGTGCAGTTGAATCGACACACGGAAGATGTGGCTCGGTCCGAATGTGTATGTATCGCATTTGAAATGTTTATATTGTTCATTGCCCGCTGTATCCGCGTGTCTCCCTCACCTTAAACTGCGCGACCCCAAACTGGCTGCATGCTTTTTCGTTAGGATGAGTTCACAGATGCACCCCATAGTAGACAGCTGCCAGGAATTACCAACTTATCTAACAAATGTTGTTAGGAAAGCATACGAGCCCCAGAAATCACCAAGATGGAATTAATTAAAAGACACGTTGTATTTCTATTCTTCGATTTTTCTCCCCTGACGGAGACACTAAAGCCTAAAGTGAAATGACCCTTTTCACACATAGAGCCTGTCAGAGGCAGCAGTCAACCCAAACCCCTCACTCAATTCTGAGGTCCTTTGGGAGTGGTGTGGAAATCAGCGTAATACCCAGCTCCTATGTTCAACCCTGGCTAGCTCCCAAGTTTCTACTTGATCTCTCAGATAGAGGTTTTACTCTATTACCTCGGGACGCCTGGTGCCTGAGCTAAAATATTGAGAATAGCTGCTGCTTGTTGAGCCTTTACTCTGTGTCAAACTCTGTGTGCTATCGATTCAGTTCTCACAACAACCCTAGGTGATATGTCCAATTATTAATCCCATTTTAGAGAAAAGAAAACAGAGACACTGAGTGGTCAGGAAACCTGTCCAGAAGATCACTTGAGGCCAGGAATTCGAGACCAGCCTGGCCAACATGGTGAAACCCTGTCTCTACTAAAAATACAAAAATTAGCCGGGTGTGGTGGTGGTGCATGCCTGTACTCTCAGCTACTCTGGAGGCTGAGGCAGGAAAATCGCTTGAACCCGGGAGATGGAGGTTGCAGTGAGCCAACATTGCACCACTGCACTCCAGCCTGAGTGACAGAGTGAAACTCTGTCAAAAAGAAAAAAAAAAAAGAAAACAAGAAAAAACCTGCCCAGGATCCCACAGGGAGACCAGGGATTAGAGCCTGGCTGATGCCAGAGCAATAACCACTGCACCATACCGCCTTCTTTTAATGACCCATCAATGGTTAGAATTATGGAGGTAGAAGGAGGTGACAGGCATCAAACTCTTTATTTCACAGATGAGGAACTGAAAACTTAGAGAGGTCAAGCTGCTTGCCATAGGCTGGCTAGGTCTGAGCCAAAACTAGAACCCTGGGTATTCTTTTCCTCTACCCATAATCGTATATTGAGCTAAACAGTAAATATTACCAGTTAAAATGATGGAGAAATATGAATAACAATTTATGGTGATCGCATTTTGAGAGAAAGGTATGCATGCATAGAAAACAGAATGTGCTCTACAGAAATGTGAACAGTTCATTTTGGGATGGTGAGATTCTGAGTGATTAAAAATGTCTTTGTTGTTCCGCTGCTCTGTTTTTTAAATTTTTCTATAATGAACATGGATGACTTAATTAAGAAATCATTTTTCAAGGGGGGTTAAAACTTTCAGATTCAACTAACACATATAGCGTACCTGCTAGGTGCCACGAACTGCGGTGGAAATTTTCACATGCTTATGCCATTTATTTGCACCACCCTTTCAAGTTGCACCTGTTCCATTCATACAGCTTTCTCTCCTGCCCCCTGGTGTCTACTAATGCCATGGTAGTCACTCTCCCTTTCAACTCCTTCAAATGGAAGATTCAGGGAGACCATGCTTTCTCCTAAAAGGACTCAACACTCAATAAACTTCTAAACTGGATGATCCAGGCTTTTCACTTCTGTCTCCTTCCCGGAGGCAGAAGTGTCTTACTCCTCTCATTATGAGATGAGAGGAACTAGGATGGAATCAGTGTTCTTAGTTGGGGGTCGCAACAATGAAGACAGAGTAGACAAGGCCTCTCTGTTGCCAGAGTGATTTTTATTATCATTCAGAGGATTTCTCCCACGGTGGTTTGGCCGCATCTAAACATTGCTTAGTCCTAACCATCTTAACAATAAATCTATCAGCAGGAGATTATTCAGCTGTGCAGTATTTCCAGCTCCATGCCAGGGGTTCCAAAGTCTCAGCAGCCATAATCTTTTGACCATGGAGAGGTTACCATCATTATTACAGAAAAACAAATTCATAGAATAACCAGGGGACATTTTAAGAAGCTACTAAGCAAGCTGCTGATGACTGTGGGGCTTACACAAGTAGGTGTCTTACAGCATTCACTCAACATGTTGCCTTAGAGTTGCCTTTGGAAAAACACCCTGAGGGGTTGCCAAGTTGCCAACTCATTTTCTGCAAGCTTGTCTTTTTTCAGTGCCTAATCAAGAAAGTCCTTGAGAGTTCAGCCCCGTAGTTATTAATGTAAAAATATCAGTACTTTAACCACAGTTAGTGGTAACTGAGAGAAACCTCACAAGTAATCTTCACCGAAGATCAATTACGAAGTTTCAGTGAAGAGTCAGGGAAGTTGAGAATTGTTTTTTTAATTATGATTAAAAGGAGCAGGTTTTGCATTTTGGAAAACAAAAAAAGGTACCAATTTATTTGTCTCAGTTAATAGTAAGCTCTCTCGCACAGTATTTTCTTCTTCCTTTTTTAGTTACATTCAATAGGAACTCCAATATTAGATGAAAGGATATAACCTGAAAAAACATATAGTGCTTACTTTGGGCTAGGCACTGTTTTAAGCACTTAGAAATATTAACTCATGTAATCTTTATAAGAATCCAGTGAAGTAGAAACCCATTTCACAGATGAGGAAAATAAGACATCTAGAGGGCAAATTGTCCAAGATTACACAGCTAGTAGGTGACAGGATCAGGTTTCAAACCCCTCTAGAATCCATGCTCCTCGTGTGTGAGTTGCTCTGAAAAGGACAAGCACCGCACTGGTACCTACTAAGACCAAAAAGCAGCTCCAAAGCCAGAGAGATCCTGAAAAGAGAAGGCTCCCTGTGGAATATCTGCGGAAGCTTCAAGGAGGTGGTGGGACTTGGGAAGGCAAGGAAAATGGGAAGAACTTAAGTATGGTATGATAGCATCTTTAGGGCATTTAGATGACAAGAATACAGCTGTGTGGCTCAATAAGTGAGAGAGCAAATAATATCACAATTGAAATGGTGCCAACCACCCACCGTTCCACTCAAAGGGCATGTTCCCAGAAGCAAGTAGGGGAAGTGAAAGGAGTAACAAATCTGCTTGTTGCCAGGTACACTATGCTACCAATCATTCAGTTTGCGCTAAAGGGATTTTCAAGTGTAATTTTCACTACTGGAAATGTTTTGAGTTTTTACCTCAAACCCCACTTGTAAAATATCCCAGTAAGAGCAGAGAACAGTCTGGGTATGGTGGGAAAGCATAATTGTTAGCAATAATAAGGAGTTAAAGAAAGTGCAGGGCTGGGCACGGTGGCTTGTGCCTGTAATCCCAGCACTTTGGGAGGCCGAGGTGGGCGGATCACTTGAGGTCAGCAGTTTGAGACCAGCCTGGCCAACATAGTCAAACCCCATCTCTACTTAAAAAATACAAAATTAGCTGGGCATGGTGGCAGGCGCATGTAATCCCAGCTACTTGGGAGGCTGGGACACAAGAATCACTTGAGGCGGAGGTTGTAGTGAGCTGAGATCACACCACTGCACTCCAGCCTACACGATAGAGCAAGACCGCATCTCAAAAAAAAAAAAGTGCAGGACACCACCTGAAACATATAGTTATCTCAGGTGAGGTGAGGAAAAGGGGAGGGGAAGGTGGATGAAAAAAAGGATGATATCACTGTATCCAGTTGGCTTAGTGGCAAGTGGATCATGTGAATATTACACACATTTGCTACACATGCTTCAGGACTTCAGAGAAAGGAGCAGCCTGTGGGGGTCAGGATGGCCAAAGAGGACCAGGACTTACTGGGAGATACAAAGAGAACAGTTTGGCTAGAGGCGAGGATTCTAGCTGAGGAGAATGGGGAGGAGGGGTCAAAAGAGAGTGGTTGTTTTTTTTTTTTTTTTTCAGAAAGAATCTCACTCTGTCGCCTAGGCTAGCGCCATCTTGACCGCAACCTCAGCCTCCTAGATTCAAGTGATTCTCCTGCCTCAGCCTCCCCAGTAGCTGGGATGGCAGGTGTGTACCATGATGCCTGGATAATTTTTGTATTTTTAGTATTTTTTAGTAGAGATGGGGTTTCATCATGTTGGCCAGGCTGGTCTTGAACTCCTGGCCTCAGGTGATATCAAGAGATACCAGCTTAAATGTTTTATAAAGTTAAAGTTAAAAAAAATAAACTGGAATTGGTGTATGAGTAAAGAATCAGATCAGTGAGATGAAAGAGTTCATCAAATAGACTACTTACATATCAGAATTTCATATATGATACAGATGGGTATTTCTCAGGAGCTGAAGAACAGCTTATTCAATAAAAGGGCAGCTGGCTAGACATATAGGGTGGGGTGGGAGGATTGGAAGGATGTATGTAAGAAATTGTTTTATTCACACCTCTATAGAGGGGGACAACAGTGCTTTGATGGCATAGCAACATGCATGAATAAAGCACCTCATGAGGGAATTCTGCAAAGGGAAGGCTGGCCTGTTCAACTGCCCTGCATACTGTAATTTGGGTGACTTAGAGAGTTTTCTTTTTGACTTAGGACTTATGGGATAGAGAAAAAGTATTGGGGCAATTACTCAGTAAGAAAAAGCTCATTGAGACAATACATTAAATATACCTTTTTTTTTTAAGATGGAGTCTCGCTGTGTCACCCAGGCTGGAGTGCAGGGATGTGATCTCAGCTCACTGCCACCTCCGCCTCCTGGGTTCAAGCGATTCTCGTGGACCTCAGCTTCTAGAGTATCTTGGATTACAGGTGTGTGCAACCACACCCAGCTAATTTTTATATTTTTAGGAGATGGGGTTTCACCACGTTGGCCAGGCTGGTCTTGACCTCTTGACCTCAAGTGACCTGCCTGCATTGGCCTCCCAAAGTGCTGGGATTACAGGTGTGAGCCACTATACCCAGCCTAATGTATACTCTTAAGTACACATTCCTTCCTATCTCAAGTTCCTCCTTTCTAAGAAGCAGGAGAAAACCCTCCATGGGTACAGCTGATAGGATGTGTCTGTGCTGGGTGGGCCTGGATGCCCCGTGTATGTTCTATTGCTCTATCTGGGCAGGGATATGCACCTCTAGTTTATTTTACTAAATCTTTATATCCTGACTTTGCAGTCTGTCTTTTTGCTTGAAAACCCAATAGCCTTTGAGATGCAGAGGCTCTCTGCCTAACCAGGCCACTATTTACTCACCAGATTCATGTTGTCTAGAGTAGTCTACTTTTCAGCTCTGTTATCTGGTTTCTGGACTCAGCTGTTAACTTTAAAGGGGTTTTGAAGAACCTTTGGCAGAGGAGACCAAGCTGAAAACAGGTCCCCCATTTGTAAGGTACCATAACACTTTCTTTCTCATATGACAAACATCTCCTCCTCTGCGAGTCCTCTCCCCTCACACATACACAAACACATCACATCACCTTTTTCCCAACTCTGGACATAACTGTTAATAACTACTTGCTCCAAAAGATGTTCAGAACTCTTTGTTCTTTTCTTCTAAACCAGAATGCTATATTTTCTCCCTTCACCATGGGGAGAAAAAGCAGATCTGGTCTAAGCCAGAGCTTTGTGTCTATCAGAGAGCTGTTTCTGTTTAGCCGTTAAATGCCTGGTAAGTGGTGAAAAGTTCCAACTGGGGAAAGTTGGGGAGGATTAACAATTTCCATATCCTACTGAGTCAACTGTTTTTACTAGAGCTTTTAATATTTTGTCTGGAGTGTAGTAAATCCTCTACAACGTCAGCCACAGTTTTAAAAACACATTTTTTATTTTTTTTATTTTTAAGATCGCAGTACATGTGCAGATTTGTTATATAAGTAAACTCCTATCCCTGGGGGTTGTTATACAAATTATTTCATCATGCAGGTATTAAGCCTAGTACACATTAGTTATTTTTCCTGATCCTCTCCCTCCTCTCACTGTCCACCCTCCAGTAGGCCCCAGTGTCTGTTGTTCTCCTCTGTCCATGAAAAACACATTTTAAAGCCAACTTTCTCCAAGTCTTGTTGCTCTCTATTAGCAAGGTATTAATTTTTTTTAATGAACAACTATTAATCTCCTAAGTCACTTAGTAAAATTGGCACTTATTGGAGAGCCACTGATAAGAAGACAAAAAACTTCAAAATGCTGTTACTTCTCCTGTCAAAAAAAAAAAAAAAAAAAACACCTGCAATAATCAAAAGTGATGGTGTTGGGAAAAAAAGCATTAGGTCTTGCTTTCCTGTATACATTGTTGAGTTTTCTTCGTTACAGAAATTTGGAGCTCAGACAATTGGTGATTAAAAGTAATTTTTCTTTCTGAAGAAAGAAGAAAAGTTAATGTTAAGAACAAACTATGAATCCAGCACTGCTCAGTCCTTTTACATATTTTATGATACAATCACTGCTACAATATGATTATAATCTAATGTGTTCTTTAAGTTTAATGTTATTAAATTTAAAAAGAACAGGACTGTTGCTTAAAATGGGGCAAAAGATGATTAGGTATCACTTTCTCTTATCTTGCTTCTACCCTGTCCCACACCCAAATTCAAAGTCTTTAGGCTATTTACAAAATTTAGTCTTCTTCATAATTGATAGTGGACGAAGTTACTATTTTGCAAACTACAAACAGAAATGCAAGAGCCAGTCAGTCAAAATCACAGAGGCAGCACGGAGCAATAATATTTTACATGTGATTAGCTCTTTCAAATTTACAAATGCCTTCATATCCTTTATTTAATCTTCATTAAAACTCTGTGAAGCCACTCTTATGAGTTCATCTTACAAAAGGGGAAACTGAGACCCAAAAAAGCTGACTGACTATAGCAGGGTTCACAACTATTAAGTAATCGGGTCAGGCTTCCAAGCCAGGACCTAACCTCGTGTGTATACCTCACCTGAGTAGTTAGCTGCTTCATTCACAGATATTAAAGTAGGATCTGAGCATGAGCATCTTGTTGGATGCTTCTTCCTCACCTCCATCTTTAATCAGTCACCAAGTCCTGCCTACTTTGACCTTCTTACTGCTTCTCAAAATTGACGTCCTCCTCTCCACGCCCTTGCCACTCACCATCCCTCACTTGAACTCTAATAGCCTTGTAATCAGCTTTTCCTAATCTATATTGTGTCTCTCAGGTGCATCTTTCTCACAGCCAACAAAGTGTCTAAAATGTAGCTCTGACCACAGAATCTTGCTATGCCTGTCAGTAATCTAAATCTATTGAAAATAAATAACTGAAACAAACTGCTAACTTTCATAGCCCTCCAAGATCTCTGCTTGTCTCACTGACTTCACCCTCATTTGTCACTACCTAGCCCTACTTGTACTCATAAAGCGCCTATCCCACCGCAGCATCCTGTCTCCATTCGCCTTTGCTTGACTAATGTCTAGTCCTTCTCTGTGGCTCAGCTCAGATGTCACCTGCCCAGGATGCCTTTCCTGCCCTCCTTCCACCAACTCAGGGACTTTCCTCTGTCTTTTCTGTAAGCCCCTGTGACTATTTTTATTATTGATTTACCACCTACTTTTATAAAAATCTGGTTTGTGTTTGTCTCTTCCATTAGACTGTAAGCTCCCTGAGGGCAAAGACAATGTCCTATTCATCTGTGTTTCTCCAACACTGGGCACAATACCCAGCTCAGACAACACGTGCCTGTTGGGTATATTGTATACATTAATCATGGAAAATACTTGCTGGTTTCAGAATCCTGCACAGAAATTGAGAAGATGATGTTGAAATGATGTGAATGTGGTGAATCAGCAGGACAAAAACATGAACTCTCAAAAGATGCTTTTAGAAACAGTCTAAAGAGGAGTGTTGACAAAAACTCTAAATAAGGAGATTGTACTATTAAGTTGGCAGTCGGGGGAAATGTTATTTAAAAAACACCACAGAGCAGTGCCAACCAAACCACCCAATGCCCCACACTCAGGAACCTCAGCAAAAGCACAAATTGTCCTAGGACATGACAGATTTGTTTTCAGATCATAAGTCAAACACCAGGACCATGACCGATGAAGACTTGGGTTCTTTTAAGCAATAGCTCATCAGGAATTCTTTTAATATATAAACCCATTTGTCATCCTTTGAGTCTTCTTTGCTACATCTGGCTATTGTCCAGCTTCTCCTTTTCCTTGTGGGCCTTCAAATATCTCTTTCTTCCTCTGTTTTCCAATGTCTCGTTGCCTTCTGCCTCTCATGTTATTGCTTGCGTAAGATCACCATTGACATAAAAATATCCTGGAAAATTCCACTGGCAAATGTCTGCCTCCAATTGTGGAAAGTACGTGGATCACCTAAGTCCCTCCCTTAATGTGCTGTGTTCTCCTGTTTGTTTCTACGGTTCCCTCTGCCTGGAAGTCCTTCACCTGGCCAACCGCTATCCTTCTTCAAGGTCTGGCTCAAATGTCCATTGTTAAACTTCCCCCAACCCTAGAGACAGAGACAGAATGCCCTGCTCTTTTCTCTGTACTACAGAGATGAATTTGCTTAGACAGCTAAATAGCTTTCGTAGCACTCCACGGTTTTACTTGTTTATGCAGCTATCTCCCCTATTAGACTATGGCCCACTGAGGACAGGCACCAAATATCATCCATCGCTGTATCCCTTATACTTACCAATGCCTAGAACATCATAGATACTCAAAAATATCTCTTAATTCCCAGGCAAGATGGCCGAATAGGAACAGCTCCGGTCTGCAGCTCCCAGAGAGACCAACACAGAAGGTGGGTGATTTCTGCATTTCCAACTGAGATACCTGGCTCATCTCACTAGGACTGGTTAGACAGTGGGTGCAGCCCATGGAAAGCAAGCAGAAGCAGGGTGGGGCATTGCGTCACCCAGGAAATGCAAGTGGTCAGGGAGCTCCCTCCCTTAGCCAAGGGAAGCCTGTGAGGGACCATCCCCTGAGGGAAAGTTCATTCCAGCCCAGATACTATGCTTTTCCCACCATATTCACAACCCATAGAGCAAGAGATTACCTCAGGTGTCTACGCCACCAGGACCCTGGGTTTCAAGCACAAAGCTGAGCGGCCATTTGGGCAGACATCAAGCTAGCTACAGGAGATTTATTTTGTACCCCAGTGGTGCCTGGAATGCCACTGAGACAGAACCCGTTTGTCATCCTTTGAGTCTTCTTTGGAAAGGGGGCAGAAGCCAGGGAACCAAGTGGTCTGCCTCAGTGGATCCCACCACCACAAAGCCTAGCAAGCTAAGATCCACCAGCTTGAAATTCTTGCTGCCAGCATAGCAGCCTGAAGTTGACCTGGGACACTTGAGCTTGGTGGGGAGAGGGGCATCCAGCACTACTGAGGCTTGAGTAGGCAGTTTCCCTTCACAGTGTAAACAAAGCCACCAGGAAGTCCGTACTGGGCAGAGCCCACCGCAGCTCAGCAAAGCCACTGTAGCCAGACTGCCTCTCTGGATTCCTCCTCTGTGGACAGGACATCTCTGAAAGAAAGGCAGCAGCCCCAGTTAGGGGCTAATAGATAAAACTCCCATCTCCCTCGGACAGAGTGCCTAGGGAAGGGGCAGCTGTGAGTGAAGTTTCAGCAGACTTAAACATTCCTGCCTACTGGCTCTGAAAAGAGCAGCGGATATCTCAGCACAGTGCTTGAGCTCTGCTAAGGGACAGACTGCCTCCTCAAGTGGATCCCTGACCTCTGTGCAGCCTGACAGGGAGACACCTCCCAGCAGGGGTCGACAGACACCTCATACAGGAGAGCTCCAGCTGGCATCTGGCTGGTCCTCTGGGATGAAGCTTCCAGAAAGGAGCAGGCAGCAATCTTTACTGTTCTGCAGCCTCCACTGGTGATACCCAAGCAAACAGGGTCTGGACTGTACCTCCAGCAAACTCCAACAGACCTGCAGAAGAAGCGCCTGACTGTTAGAAGGAAAACTAACAAACAGGAAGCAATAGCATCAACATCAACAAAAAGGACAACCACTCAAAAACCCCATCCGAAGATCACCAACATCAAAAACCAACGGTAGACAAATCCACAAAGATGAGGGAAAAAACAGCACCAAAAGGCTGAAAATTCCAAAAACCAGAATGCCTCTTCTCCTCCAAAGGATCACAACTCCTCACCAGCATGGGAACAAAACTGGACAGAGAATGAGTTTGATGAATTCACAGAAGAAGGCCTCAGAAGGTGGATAATAACAAACTCCTTTGAGCTAAAGGTGCATGTTCTAACCCAATGCAAGGAAACTAAGAACCTTGATAAAAGATTACAAGAAACTGCTAACTAGAATAACCAGTTTCGAAAAGAATATAATGAACTGATGGAGCTGAAAACACAACACGAGAACTTCGTAAAGCATACACAAGTAACAATAGCAGAACCCAGGCCTGGGCGCCTTCAAAACCCTATGTTTGATCCTGACCTAACACTGCCCATGAAATAGCAATAGTTAACTTTATCGATAACTTACTAAATGACAGGCATTGTATGAAGCACTCCCTCGAATTGTTTTATTTGATGCTAGTAACAACCTAATGAGATAAGAATCAATTTAAATATCATCTTAAGAGTATGAAACTAAAGCAGAGAAAGTTAGAAACGTGCTCAAATGCCACCTCCTCAACAAAGCTTTGCCAGCTTCCCTACACTCTAGAATACAGTTGCTACCTTCTCTGAAATCTGAGGCACTGCAATGCATCTCCAATAGCATCACCACCCTCTGCTTCATATCCTTGCTGCTTGGCCTGTATCATCCTTTTACTAACAAACTACAAGGGCAATCTAGGTCTGATTCAACGTCAGTTACCCCAAAGCACCTGTCCGTAGTTTTCCAACAGCCATTCCCTAACAATTCCTTGCTTCAAGTAAGCACTGTAGTATATTAATGAATGAACACTGGAATGCCTGCAATGTGCCATCAAGGGACTCAACCAGTGATAAGTCACAGAGTCACCCTCAGTATTTGCTTAGACCACACCACTGGGCCCTCCACCCAGGGCAGAACCAGTTATCTCACAGCCACTAGACTTCTGGATCATATTCAACATTAACCAGGAGACTGTGTACACTGCCTGAAGAGCGGAAAAAAGAAATTCGATTTCTGTTATTATAAGTAGCTCTTAAGTAGTAAAATAATCATAGTGATGGAGACTTATAGGTTTTGGAAGCCATCACACCCAGTCCTGCTCTTCACCACTCCATAAACTTGAGCCCATTAATGACTTAACTTACTTGAACTACAGACTTCTTATCTATAAAATAAAAAACGGTAAGAACCACCTGCTTGGGATTGTTAGTAGGATTAAGTGAGACAATACATGAAAAGCATCTATAACTCAGGTGCCTGGCAGTAAATGGTAGTTATAATTAAGTATGAAAGTAGTATATTCTACATGTTGCATTTAAGGAAGATCATTGGCAAATGGGAAATATGAGAGAGGGCAAGAGGATTGTTCCATATCTTGTCAAAGGAACTGTTGGGGTTTGGCCTATGGCATCTGGAAGAATGTACAAAATATATCTTGAGAGATCTGTAGAATTCACATGTAGAAGAGAAAGACGAATTCTCCATGGCTCCTAAGCTGAATGAGAACCAATGGATGAAGTGGTAAAGTCCAAATTTTGATTCACTATAAGGGAAGACTTTCAAATAACTTAGGCTGTCCAATTGGACTGGAAAACTAGCAAGAGTTTGCTCATTGGACTTGCTCAGGCAAAGCCTGGAAGATACGTCAGAGATGCTAAAGGCAGAAATGCTTTATGTGGGAGGTCAGCCTCAATGGCAAGAAAGTTTCATACTAACTCCAAGATTCTGTTATTCTATTGTCCAGAAATTCAAGTGCACATTGGAAAGTTGAATAATGAAAGAGCCAAAGATTTCATGCACTAGATTATTAATTCTGGAGTGGCACAAATTAATCTATCAGCTACAATGATTTATTTCCACCCACATCCAGGTAGACTCCTATTCCTGTATACCTACAAAGATGATTCAGAGCTATCATCTTTGCATTTCTCCAGACAATAGACTCATAGTTTCCTAAAGTTGGATAGAACCTGTGAGTTTTTTAAAACAACTTCTAATCATATGTCTTTGAATAGAAGAATAATCTCACACTCCTTAGCTGATTAGCAGTGCACACACACACAAAATAAAACAATCCTACACAGTAAGGATAAACACATAAGGTGACTCTGTGAACATCCAAACTTTAGGCACCAGGACTGCTGTCTGGCAAGGGCTGTTCTCTGCTTCTAAGATGGCGCCTTGTCACTGGATCCTTCAGAGGACGGAACTCTGTGGCCTCACATGGTAGAAGGCAGAAGAGCAAGTCAATCAAACCCTGCATAAAGCCTCTTTTGTAAGGGCTTTAATTTCATTGATGAAGAAAAAGCCTTCATGGCCTAATCACCTTTTAAAGGCCCTACCTCTTAATCCTCACTTTGACCATTATGTTTCAATACCTGAATTTTGGAGGGACACATTCAAAGCATAGCACTCCCCAAGCTTCTAGAAAAAGAAGAGGGAATCACAAAAACAATTGAGAAGCAAAAGTAGGTGTCTTTACTTTTACCTATAGACACCAAAGCAGGGACCCTATTTTCACCTATACAACATTAGGTATGCAGTTTGCTGTGTTTTCATAGATACCATGTCTTTCATCTGAAGTCTACTTTGACTGATATTGATATATCAGACAAGCTTTTTTAAGATTTATTTATTCATGGTATATATTTTTCATCCTTTTGCTTTTAACTTGTGTCTTTAAAGTGGGCTGTTTGCAGAGGGTATACATTTGGGTATGGCGTGGTTTTATTTTAAATCATGTCTGACAAAAGTCTTGTAATTGGAGTGTTTAGATCATTTTCATTAATATAATTACTAGTATGGTAGGTATTAAATCTGCCATTTGCTATTTGTTTTGTTGAATGTTATTCTTTTTTTTTTTTTTTTTTTTTTGGAGATGGAGTTTTACTCTGTTGCCTAGGCTAGAGTGGCCTGATCATAGCTCACTGCAACTTTGAACTCCTGGGCTCCAGCAATCCTCCTGCCTAAGCCTCCCAAGTTGTGGGGATTACAGACATGAGCCACTGTACATAGCATATTTATTACTTTTTGCATCTTTTCTTACCTTCCTTAAAATCAATTGAGTATTTTTAAAGAATTTTATCTCAATTAAATGCCTATTTCCCATACTTTTTGGTGGCTTCTTTGGAGGTTGCTCTAGAGTTCACATTGTGCTTCTTTCCCTTACTGCAATACACTTTCAAATAGTATTATGCCAATTTATGGTATAAAAAAATATCATGTTTTAACAGTATATGTACATTTCACTTTCTCATCCTTTATGCTATTGTTGTTGCACATTTTACTTCTAGAAATATTATAATGCATTATCTTTTCTTCTGCAGTGTTAAACTTGCAATTGATCCCATCTAGTAATTTTTAAATTTCAGATAGCTAGAAATTCTATTTGGCTCTATTTTGTATCTTCCATTTCTCTCCTTGCGCATTCATGTTTTTCATTAAATACTTAGACATAGTTATATTCGTTGTTTTAGCATTCTTGTCTCCTAATTGCATCATCCCTATCATTTCTGTGTCTGTTTCTATTGATTGATTTGTTTCCTGGTTATGAGTCTTATTTTTTCCTTCTTGGCATGTCTAACAATTTTTTTATTGGATATTGGACATTATAATTTTAAGTTGTTGAGTTACTAAATTTTATTGTCTTCCCTTAAAGAGTGTTTGACTTTGTTCTGGTGAGTAGAAATTTTACTTGAGGTTCAACGCAATTGTTTTCCAGATTTGTTAGAGCATATCTACAGTAGCCTTCACTCTATAGATAACTTAGCCCATTAATAAGCTATGGTGGCCAGGCACAGCGGCTCATGCCTATAATCCCAGCATTTTGGGAGGCTGAGACAGGAGAATTGCTTGAGCCCAGAAGTTCAAGACCAGCCTGGGTAACATAAGAAGACTCCATCTCTACAAAAAAAATTAAAAATTATCTGGGCATGATGGTGCATGACTATAGTCCTAGCTACTCAAGGGGTTGAAGTAGGAGGATGACTTGAGCCTAGGAGGTCAAGGATGAAGTGAGCTGTCACCAGGGGGCCACTGCACTCCAGCCTGGATAACAGAGTGAGGCTCTGTCTCAAAAAAAAAAAAAAAAAGAAAAAAAGAAATCTATGGCCAATACAGCTATTCTGGGGTCTCTAGTAAATGCCCCAAATAATCAGCAAGAACTCTCCACCCTGGCCTGGCTTATGGGAACTCAGTGATCCCAGTCCTATGTGAGCTCTAGAACCTTTTCAGCTCACAGTAATCCAGTCACTCTTTGCCCATACCTCATAGAGTTTCACTCTACATATTTAAGTCTTAGTGTTCAGCAAAGACTCAGGGAGCGCCATGCAGATTAATAGAGGGCTTTTTCTACATACCTTCCTCCTCTCCAGAATTCTGCCCTATAAATTTCCAGTCACTTTAGACTACTTGAATTTCAGTCTCTCTCTCAACTCAGTGAGTCTACCATGTTCTGCTTGGGATTCCTCATTGCTTTGTGATCCAGAATTTGCCTGCCCCCAGGCAGAAAACCAGGGCAATTTTAGGGTTTGCCTCATTCGTTTCCCCTCTCTAAGGGATCACAGTCCTGTGATGCCTGTTGCCAATGTCTAAAAACAATTGATATTTTTTCCAGTTTAAGGTAGGTAAGTAAAACCTTGATGGCCAGAGACAGAAGTCCTCTAGT
Source organism: Cheracebus regulus (assembly GCA_963574635.1). Classification (NCBI taxonomy): domain Eukaryota; kingdom Metazoa; phylum Chordata; class Mammalia; order Primates; family Pitheciidae; genus Cheracebus; species Cheracebus regulus. The sequence continues at coordinate 60,310 of CAUYQU010091114.1, forward strand.
TGTTCCTAATTTTATAAAAACAGTATTGTGCTGCATGTAACCTTTGAAGACTTCTATTTTTCACTCCATGTTCTATGGTTATGATTCATCCTTATCTTTATATGTAGCTGTGAGTTACTCTTTTGACTGCCATATAATAGTACATTGTATGAAACCATAAGCTATTTATCTGTTCTCCTATTGATGGACATTTGGGTTGTTTCCAGCTTTTTGTTGTAATTATTTTTGTATATATTTCCTGGTATATTTTTGCAAAAGTTTCTTTTGTATGTTTACTATTTTAATTAATAATTTTAATTAGAAATGGCTGCTGATTGTATCAAATCCTTTTCTGACATTTATTAATGACATCATTTTTCCTCTTAATTTCTTACCATAGGGAATTATATTGTTGGATTCCCTAATGGCAGACCTTCCTGGCATTCCTAAAATATACTTAGCTGGGGTCTATTATTCTTTCAACACCACTATTAGACCTACTAAATTTTTTAGTCCAGTTTACTGAGGTATAATTTATAGACAGTAAAAATCATACTTCTAAAGTATATAGTTTGATGTGTTTTGACAAGTATATTTAGTCATATAATCACCACCACAATAAATATATAAACATTTCTATCACACCAAAATGTTTTCTCATACCCTTTTTCAGTCAATTTTCTGTCTCACCTCAATCCCTGGCAATTATTGGTCTGAGTTCTGTCCTTATAGGTTCACCTTTTCCAGAATGTCATACTGTAAATAAAGTCATACAATATGTAGGCTTTTACAAATGACTTTTATCACTGTACATAATGCTTTTGAAATTCATCCATGCTGTTGTGTATATCAGTAGGTTTTTTTCTTTTTTACTGTTGAATAGTACTGTATTATATGGGTATACCACCATTTGTTTATACATTCACCAGTGGATGAACTTTTAAACTTTTTGTTTCCAGTTTTTGAAAACAATTAGAAATCAATCTGCTATACAAATTTAGGTATAAGTCTTTGTGTGTACAAATGCTTTCATTCCCTTAGATAAATGCCTAAGTGTTAGATTGCTACATCATCTGATAAGTTTAGCACTACAGACACTTACAGACTTTTCCAAAGTATCTATACTATTTTGCATTCTCACTAGGAAGGTATGAGAGTTCCAGTTGCTCCAAGTCATCACCAGCATTTAATGTTGTCAATGGGTTGTTTGACTTATTATTGAGCTGCAAATTGTTGAGTAGCTTATTTATTCAGGATATAGGTCCTTTGCTAACTAGATTTTTTACCAATATTTTCTCTTCATCTGTGCTTTCCTTTTTTCATTTAATGTCTTTCAAATGCTTAACCCAAGATCACAAAGATTTTCTCCTATATTTTCACCTAGAAGTTTTATAGCTTTAGCTCTTACATTTCTGTCTATGATCTATTTTGATTATAGATTATTACATTTCTGTCTATAATCAGTTTTGATTTAGGATCTTTATAGATGTGAAGTAAGGTCAAGATTTTATTGTTGTTCTTGTTACTCTTTTGTTCTGATTTTACATATGGAGTTTCAATTATTCCACCACAATTTTTTTAAAGATGACCCTTTCTCCATTGAATTTCCTTTGCATATTTGTCAATATTCAATTGTACATAAGTATGTGTGGGTCTATTTCTGGAGTCTCTATTCTATTCATGTTCTATAAGACTATTTTTTTGCCATTAAAACATGTTGTTCTTTTTTTCCCCCAAGATGGAGTCTTGCTCTGTAACCTAGGCTGCAGTGCAGTAGCATGATCTTGGGCTCACTGCAACCTCCACTTCTTGGGTTCAAGCAGTTCTCCTGCATGACCCTCCCAGGTAGCTGGGACTATAGGCATGCACCACCATGTCCAGCTAATTTTTGTGTTTTAGTAGAAACTAGGTTTCACCATGTTGGCCAGGCTGGTCTTGAACTCCTAACCTCAGGTGATCCGCCCACCTTGGCCTCCCAAAGTGCTGTGATTACAGGCTTGAGCCATCGCACCTGGCCTCATTATAACACATTCTTGATTACCATAACTTCACAGTAAGTCTGAAATCATGTAGTGTCAAAGTCTTCCAATTTAGTTTTATTTTTCAAGTAGACTTGCTTAAGTTTTACATAGAATTTTTTTTTTTTTTTTATATGGAGTCTCACTCTGTTGCCCAGGCTGGAGTGTAGTGGTGCAATCTCGACTCACTGCAACCTCCGCCTTTGGGGTTCAAGTGATTCTCCTGCCTCAGCCTCCCGAGTAGATGGAACTAAAGGTACATGCCACCAAAGGTACATGCCACCATGCCCGACTAATTTTTGTATTTTTAGTAGAGACGGGGTTTCATTGTGTTAGCTAGAATGGTCTCGATCTCCTGACCTCATGATCTGCCCAACTCGGCCTCCCAAAGTGCTGGGATTACAGGTGTGAGCCACCACGCCAGGACTTACATAGAATTTATTCATATTTAGTCATAAGTTAAACTACAGAAGCATTTGTGATATATGTATATATATATGTATGTATATTAGGTTTTAATATTAAGGTTATGCTTGCTTCATATTATTAATTGAGGAACTCTGTACTTTTTCAGAGTCTGAAATAATTTGATTAACATAGAAATTAACTCTGAAGATTAGATGGAATTCTACTGTAAAATAATTTAAGTAGGTTTTTATTTCCTTAAAAAGAAAAATTTAACAATCTTTTGCATTTCTTCTATCATTTTTGGTATATTTGGGTTTTTTATATATCTTTCTGCACCTATTTTACTCATTTATATTTTCCTAGGAAATCATCTATTTTGTTTAGAGTTTCAGATTTACTGAGATTTATCAATTTACAATTAATTAATAAACTTCAAATGTATAAATATATTTATAAACATAGAAAAGTGAGGCTCAGAGAAATCAAGTAGCATGCCAGAGATCATACAGCTAATAGCTTGTAGGGCCAGGATGTGTATCTGGGCTTCAGAATCCCTGCATTTACCACTAGACATGACGAAAAACTGACAGTGACTTACATGTTTGGAATATCATTTGATAAAGTCTTTCATGATGTCCTTATGAACAATATAAAGAAATGTTAGGCAGCTAAAAAACTTGTTGAACAACCTTACCCAAAGAGAGCTCCATCTTTAGCTTTCTTCTTTAAATCCATCAAGAAAGAAAATAAAGGACTTGACATAAAGATCCAAACCTTATATGAGAATGTAAAATACGGTTTCCAAATGTGCAAATGATACAAAAGTGCATCAGATAGCTTGATGATGAAAAGGAACTCAAATAACCCTTTACTACTGTAACTTAGTCAATCAAACAAATATAAACTGAACAGACTTTAGGCACCACAAGAGCAAAGGCAAAATATGTCTTATTCATCAGTGTGAACAAAGCTCCCAGCAGAATCGTAGCTGCTTTACAAATATTTTTTAATGTTTATTAAAAGAAAAATATACACATTACTGAACTTAAACAACTGCACAAGTTTAAAATGCAGATGGCATGGTTAAACATTGAGACAAGGGGAGAAAAAAAGTTTTGGTTTGCCACAAGCTGTGTTAATCGATAATGCAATGGTGCAGAATTTGACAACAGAAAACTTAAAACTAGATCTGTTCCAGGACAAGCCACTTAAGCTCACAGTAAAATAAGGTTAAAAATAATTCCATTTTTTATTTCATTTGAGACAGAGTCTCACTCTGTCACCCAGCCTGGAGTACAGTAGCATGATCTCAGCTCATAGCAACTTCTGCCCCCAGGCTCAAGCAATACTCCCACCTCAGCCTCCCAAGTAGCTGGGACCATAGGTGCACTCCACCATGCCTGGCTAATTTTTGTATTTTTTGTAGAGATGGGGTTTCGCCATGTTGGCCAGGCTGGTCTCAGACTCCTGGGTTCAAATGATCTGCCTGCCTCAGATTCCCAAAGTGCTGGGATTACAGGCATGAGCCACCATGCCTGACCAATAATAATTCAAAATATTGGTATAAGTATAAGATCATTCATGTGAGAACTTTTTGCAACTCTGAATATCTATTGTTATTGTTGTTATTATTAGATTATGAATTCCAACAGGAAGTTAAGCACCTCAAGCTTAACTGTAATTTCTCAATTTTGACAGGGTTCCAGGGACAGGGTGAAGATTTAAAAAGCATGTATATGAAATGCCTAGCAGGATGTCAAACGTATATTTAACATTTAACAAATCTGAGTATAAATGGAGTATCCTTTTATACATATGAGACTGTATGCATGAGGGGACTCCAAAAACTTCATGGAATCTAGGTGCAGTGGTATGTACCTGTAATCCCAGCTACTGGAGAGGCAGAAGTTGATGGATCATTTGAGAACAGCCTGGGCAACATAGTGAGACCCTGTCACTTAAAAAAAAAAAAAGAAAGAAAGAAAGAAGAAAAGAAAAGAAAAAATGTTCATGGAAAAATGAAATTAAGAGAGATCCAAGATGGCCGATTAGCAACAGCTCAGGAATGTAGCTCCCAGTGAAAGTGCAGAGAACGAGTGGACGCCGCCGCACTTTCCGACGAATTTTTTTGCCCACAGACCGGGAGATTCCCGGCAGAGGAGCCACATGGGTTGCCAGCACGACTCCTTTGGCCCGCGCGGCTGTTTCGCCGGCAGCCAGTGCCCCAGCGCAGTGCTTCCCGGTGTGGAGTATGCGGGACTGACAGGCTCGGCTGGTCCCATCCCCACAAGGAAAACAGCAATTGGAAGCGCTGAGGACTGAGAGTTTCGCAGCAAGCACAGCGAACCTGGGAAGGTCCGGCTCTGTGGGGAACAGGCATCTGCCAAAGGAAAATTAAGAAACAGAAAAAATTCATCACCGGGCAGAGAGAGATCCAAGATGGCCCTGTAGCAGCAGCTCAGGATTGTAGCTTCCACTGAAAGCGCAGAGAGTGAGTGGACGTTACAATTGCAGACGAATTTCTGATGCCCACAAACTGGGAGATTCTCGGCCAAGGAGCCACACGGGTCGCCAGCGCGACTCTTTTGCCTGTGCGGCTGTTTGGCCGGCGCTCCAGCGCGGCGCTTCTCAGTGCAGAGTATACAGGACGGACAGGCTCGGCTGGTCCCATCCCCACAAGGAAAACAGCAATTGGAAGCGA
>CAUYQU010091116.1:0-27102 GCA_963574635.1 Cheracebus regulus
TGGATGAACCTGGAAACCATCATTCTCAGCAAACTGACACAAGAACACAAAATCAAACACCGCATGTTCTCACTCATAGGCGGGTGTTGAACAATGAGGACACATGGACACAGGGAGGGGAGCACTATACGCTGGGGTATGTGGGGGGGAAATAGGGGAGGGACAGTGAGGGGTGGGGAGTTGCGGGGAGATAGCATGGGGAGAAATGGCAGATATAGGTGAAGGGGAGGAAGGCAACAAATTACACTGCCACGTGTGTACCTATGCAACAATACTGTATGTTCTTCACATGTACCCCAAAACCTAAAATGCAATAAAAAATAAAATTAAAAAAAAAATCACCTACAAAAATATAAAAAAAAATCACTTATCAGATACTCTTAAATGTTTTTTAAGCACATTATGAAGTGCTATTATTGTAATTGTGTAATAGAATATTATTAAGCAATCTTATTTTCCAAAAGTAAACAAAAACTAGGAGTAAAAACCAGGCACATAGGAGTTGGTTTCCGTGTTGTAGTAAGTCAGAGATTTGCTTGTGGTTAATCACAGACAAGCTTCTCTGTGTCCTTTCCTAGTTACTACTTTTACACTTCCTGGAAACACATGACTTTATAAAGTATTTGCCATTGATGGTGGGGTTGCTTGAAAAAATCTTTAGATTATTGGTTCTCAAAGTGCGGTCACATGGCCGGCAACATCTGCATCTCCTGGTGTTAGAAATGCACATTTTCAGCCTCATGCCAGACCTACTGTCTTAGTTTGTCTTCTATTGCTTTTAACAAAATATCTGACAATATTTTTTAGGGGAAGGAAGTTATTTTGGTGCACAGTTGTGGCGGCTGAGAAGTCAAGGTTGAGGGGCTGTATCTGCTGAGAGCCTTCTTGCTGGTGTGGACTCTCTGAAGAGTCCCAGGGCAGCACAGGGTATGGCATGGTGAGGGAGGCAATTATGCTAACATGTTAACTCAGGTCTCTGTCCTTTTCTTATAAAGCCACCAATTCCACTCCTGTGATAACTCAGTAATCCAACTCATTATTCCACAAATAGTTTAATCCATTCATGAGGGCAGAGCCCTTATGACTCAGTCACCTCTTAAAGGTCCCACCTCTTCATACTGCCCCATTGGAGATTAATCTCAATATGAATTTTGGACAGTACATTCAAGCCACCGCACCTATTGAATCAGAAATAAGGAGGGTGGGACCTAGCAATCTGGGCTTGGAAGAGCCCTCCAGGTGATTGGGAACAGTTACTTTAGATGAGCTGGTCTCAATCCCTACTATATATTAAAATCACTTGAGCAAATTTTCACTGACCTAACCCTACTCCATAGTGTTTGAATCTTTGGGAGTAGGTCCCCAGGCATCAGGGCTTTAGAAGCTCCCCAGGTGACTCTAATGTGAGGCCTGGACTATGAACCACTACATTAGATGTTTTCCTGAGGACTTTGGAAGGAAGTGTGTTCTCTGAGGAAAGATTTGGGTGGACCAGAACATGTGGATGCAGGGTTTTATTCCTGCACTTCTCTCTCCATCACTAACTTGTAGAAACATTTCTTTCTAGGAGCTCTCTCCTTGTCTGTGAGCGTGGACCTTTGGAAAAGGCTCAGTGTTTGGCAGGATAGAAAAAGGCCAACTCAGGCACGTGGCTAAAAGGGCCTCTCTAACAGAGAACCAGTTTGATGTGAATTCTCTAAAATTCTGCCGAGCTCTTAGTGACTTCCAAGGAAATTAGTTCTGAGATCTATGTGGGATGAAACTTGGGTCAATAGAAACAAAGATGGTGTTTGGTGTTTGGTGTCTGTCATCTTTCTAGCTCTATCTCAATCTTCTTGAGCCCAGTTGTGCTCAGTTGCAGCAATGAATCCTGTCTGTCAATTCAAACTACATATAAAGTATCTGGAAACCTACTCCAAAAAGCTGGGAATCCCAGTGGGTCTCACCTGGAAATGACTTCAGTGGGATATGAGGTAGAATGTGGTGGCCACTGCAAACCATAACTGCATCAAAGACAGCACTCTGCTCCTTGCCGTTGCTCTGAGTGACAACCTTCCATTGGCCAGAGGATGAGAAATCTGGACATTTTCTCACACTAAGAACAGTTGTCTTGAAGAAACACAGAGAAGGCATCATTGAGAATTACTCCAGGAAAACATGGGCCAAGTGTGTCCTTCTCATTGGTGCCTCGTGCAAGAAGCCCAACTCAGCAGTGGGACCAGTCTATTAAGGGTGCTGAATACTGAGTAAGGACTTGAGAGAGAAAAGAAAAACAAGTTCTTGTGAAAGCTGTCAGAATCCAGATGGAGTCACTAATGTTAAGAAACCTGAAAAACAGAAGTGGGAAAGGCCAGAAAGAGAGGGTTTTCATGGTATGTGGCTGATAAAAAAGGCTACAAAAACCACCACCTTGCACAAAGACCATCATAATCTTACATAAAAACGACTTCTACAGGAACATCTGCCCAGTAACTGTCCAGTCTCGGACTGGTACCATCTTTGTTATTGCTGTTTATATTATTTATATAATTATTTCAAAACAATTATGTAATTGTATTTTTTCCCCTTTAAAAACCTTTGTCTTCCTTTAACTCCCTGAATACACACATAGTTTACCATGGCATGCACATTCTTGTCACAATGCTCTATTACCAAACATCTTTTAAAGAGCCTCTCACTGTTTGTTATTTAGGTTGATAGTATGAATAAGGAAATGAACCAGTAATTCAATTGATCATGAAATTAGCATATGTCAGGAAGCTTTTGTGTAGCCACCTCTGTGTGGACTTTGTATGAGAGGATATTTCACATAAAGCACTTTGCACAGTGCATGACACATTGTTGACATTCCACCGAATGTTAGTTTTTAATGTTTATTCTTTTTAAAACAGAGTACATCATGTGAGCAGGGCAGTTCATGATCTCATTTGAATGAAATAATTTATTGGCTCTTTTTTTTTTAAATGTAGCTCAGTAGAGGTCTGTTAATTTCTAAAATTGTACATAAATGCTGGATTAAGAAACAATGTCAAGTGGAAGCAAAGTTTATAATGTAGAAGAATGGCATGCTTCTCCTTTGCGAGTATTTTAGTCTCTTATATATTTCAAATTTTCAGATATTTTTCAAATTGCTGGGTTGGTGATTTTAAAAGCTGTCTTATTTTAAAAATGTATATGGAATATTAGTAGAAATCTTGTGGGAGGGCTTTAAATATCTGGGCAATTTTCAGCTGAGAGAAAAGGTTTCAGATTGTAGTTCACAGGAGTATATTAACTGGATCGCTATAGATTCTGCTATTTAAAATGTGATTTGAGGACCTGGATCTTCAGTATCACCTGGGAGTTTGTCAGAAATGCAGAATTTCAGACCTTACCCCATACCTATTGAAATCAGAACCTACGTTTTTAACAAGATCTCCAGGTGATTCATGTGCACATTAAAGTTTGAGAGGACTGATGTAGATTATATTGATAATCATAAATAACAGGGCTTGTTACAGTTTGCCTGCTTCTTGAGTTGAACCCTAATACCTATGACTTACACGAACTCAGAGACCAGTAAACAGAAATGAGTCTTCCTAACCCCTCCTCACTCTCTAAGAAACAAGTAACACAATAACCAAGAGATATGACTCCGTTGCAACTCTAACATCTTTAAAATAGTGGAATATGTTATATATCATAAGAGGGCAATATATTTGTTAAGTAGATTGATAGCTAAGTGCACAAAGCTACAGAATCTTCTGGTATAAAGAATCTGTTATTCACAAGTCATATATACTAGGAATTGGGGAAAAACTACATTAGGTAGAACTGCACATCTTAATGGCATTTATAAATACAAAATTTACCATTATAAGTTAATATTATATAAGCCTAGTATTAGAATTACTAAGAAAATGAGATATATTAAAAATAAGCCTCACTAACAGTTACTTATCCAGAAGAGTTATTTATTTTGAGACAGCGTCTCCCACTGTTGCCTAGGCTGGAGTGCAATGGCACAATCACCAGTTGCTGCAGTCTTGACCTCCCAGGCTCAAGTGATCCTCCCTCCTCAGCCTCTTGAGTAGCTGAGACCACAGGTATGTGTCAACATGCCTGGATAATCTTTTTAAAAAATGTTGTAGAGACAGATTTTCACTGTATTGCCCAGGTTGGTCTCAAACTCCTGGGTTCAAGTGATCCTCCTGCCTCGGCCTCCCAAAGTGCTGGGATTACAAACATGAACCACCACACCTGGCCTAGAAATGTGATTTATATTTTATTTTCTAAGCACAGTAACTGTTTCTCAAAGTATAGACTATTGATGAAAATTCAACATGCTTAAGGAAAATGTTGTTTGTTGTTATTTGTTTTTGAGGAAGCACAGGAAAAGGTAATTCCAAGTTGTATTTCAAAATGATCTGGCCATCTTGAGGTCGCTAGAGATTGCATTCAGAAAAAAATCATAAGAAAAATACTTTCCACAGCCTCTGGTATGAACAGAGAGCAGGGAGTTTATTTAGTCATGGCTAAAAAATCTCATTTCTATGGAGAAGTTAAGAAAACAAAATGGCAATTTAATTTTGATATATGCCCTTTCAATGACAGGCATATTTAATGGTAACAGATATTAATTTAAATGAAGTTTTGGGGCTGAGTGCAGTGGCTCACGCCTGTAATCCCAGCACTTTGAGAGGCCGAGATGGGTGGATCACTTGAGGTCAGGAGTTCTAGACCAGCCTGGCCAAAATGGTGAAACCCTGTCTCTACCAAAAGTACAAAGTGAACCAGGCATGGTAGTACGTGCCTGTAGTCCCAAGGCCGGGGAGGGAGGAGAATTGCTTGAGCCTAGGGGGCAGAGGTTGCAGTGAGCCAAGACCATGTCACTGCACTCCAGCCTTGGCAACAGAGTGAGACTCTGTCTCGGAAAAAAAAGAAAAAAAGTTTTGGCATCAATATCATTATTCAAACCTTTAATTTTAACAGATGATTTTTCTCTTCAGTTAATGTAAATAATCTATAATATCAAGGGTAATAACACTACTTTTTGGGTTTTATATCGGGCTTTTATATTTCAACAAACACTTAGAATGGGATACTTTATTCACAATTGCTTTCATTATCAGAGTAACTTTTCTATTTAAATATGAACTAAACTAATGTAGAGGAACCCATTTCCCCAAAAATACAATACCTGGAATTGAATATATTTTAACAGATCAAATTTTTTGGCAAACATCCTGAAATATTCCAGAAGTTTAGAATTATGTAGGAAGTTTGGAAAATCTTCAGGCATTGGAAAGTCACTGAAACAGGACATTTCTTTGCTGGTGTTGGTAATGACAGATTGATAGATACTTGCTCGGCCATCTTCCACATTCTCCTAAAGGATCGAATAAAATAATTAGTGATAATTACGCATTCAAAAAAATTTTTTTTGTTTTTCTACTCTTCCTACAGCTAATCCTTGGGTGATTCGATTGTCTTTTGTTGTGTGGTGTGACGACAACATTTAGGTGATGAGTGTAGTTTACGTGTTCTATCATTCTGTGGTGATACCTGTTTGTTGCCTGTTTGTGATACTCACTGCAAGGGTTGGGGGTGATATTGGCAATGGTGAGGTTGGGAGCAGAGACAATTATTTTGGCACATTGCAAAATATTAGCATCCTAGGTCTCTACCTATTTAATGCCAGAATTTGTGACAACTGGCTGACTTCCTTAATTCCCTTTGGGGAAGCTGCACACACCCTCTACCTCTTTAGAAACCAATAAACTTTGGGACACTGGGCAGAGAACACAATAGAGAATTTCAGTATTATAAAATGAGTACTTTTGGAGGAAGGAAGTTTGCATATTTTGATTTGAATCCCTTTACACAAATCAACTTTTGTCAAGTGATAAAGGTGAGTAACACTGATAGGATCAAATTTTAAACTTGCCTCTGCCTCCTGAGTAGCTGGGACTACAGGCATATACCACCATGCCTGGTTCATTTTTGTATTTTTGGTAGAGATGGGGTTTCACCATTTTGGCTGGTCTCTAACTCTTGACTTCAAGTGATCTACCTCCCTCAGCCTCCCAAAGTGCTGGGATCATAGGCATGAGGCACTGTGTCCAGCCCCTCTATTTTTCTATTCATTCATTTATTGTTTTGTTTACCCATGCCTACTATAGTAAATTTTCCATGAGTAGTGTGTTTACGCTGGTCTAGAATCAAGGATTTTTTTTTTTTTTTTTTTTTTTTTGTGACGGGGTCTCACTCCAGTTGCCCAAGCTGGAGTGCAAGAGCACAATCTCAGCTTACTGCAGTCTCAACCTCCTGGGCTCAGGTATGTACCACCACACCCTGCTATTTTTTTGTACTGTTAGTAGAGATGGGGTTTTGCCATGTTGCCCAGGCTGGTCTTGAACTTCTGGACTCAAGCAATTGGTTCGACTTGGCCTCCCAAAGTGCTGTGATTACAGGCATGAGTCACTGTGCCTGGCCAGAATCAAGGTTTAAATGGTAACTTTGTTATAATTTCAAGTGGCTTGGTAAAAGCTAATCAGGTTAAGGTATGCTAGCTTTCTAGGTAGTTAGAATTTTAGTATGATGTTATTGTTAACCATACATATTAAGATCCAAAGAGAGGGTTGCACTAGAATACAAGAGTTTCTGTCTCATATACAAGGATATAATGATCTGAACTCTGGATAAACAAATCATGGTACAGTATTTTTATTTTCAAACATGGGCTTCAAATTGCATAATACTAAAGTCAAACTGATGTGTAAGCTATTTCTGGATGTTTCAGCAGAACTGAATGTAATGTCATTGGCAAGACAATGAATTTCTTAATCAAGTTTTCAAAATGGGAAATATTTTATGGAGCAAAAAAATACTATTTTTTTCTCAAGACCAGATATCCCTAACCCCATGCCTTATGGCAGGGTCAACTTCCTGAGCTCAAGTGATCTTCCCACCTCAACCTCCCAAGTAGCTGGGACTACAGATGTGTGTTACTAGACCTAGCTAATTTTTTGTATTTTTTTGTAGAGATGGTCTCACCATGTTGTCCAGGCAGGTCTAAAACTTCTGAGCTCAAGGATCTACCCACCTTGACCCCCCAAAGTGCTGGGATTACTGGCATGAGCCACTGCACCTGGCCCCAAGACCAAATAATTTTATGAGTAGTATAGAGTAGAAATAAACAGGAGGGTTCTGGAGTCAGACTGACTGGGTTGATGTCCTGATTCTGCCACCTTTAATGGCTTTGTGACCATAAGCAAGTTACATAGGTCAGTTTCCTCATTTTCCTCTATCAAATGGGGCTTGTTAATAACTTAAAAATGAACTAATTGTTTCAAGGCTTTAATAAGCATGAATCAAGTACTTAGCAGAATGCCTGGCTCAAAATACATGCTTAAGAATATTTATCTCTTTTCTGTTATTATCAGCCACTACAGTTAAATTTATTAAGCCAGCTGTAGTTTTGAATCAGTTAAACTAAGACTGTTATACTACAGCCAAAAATGTTAGTTTTTAAAAGATCCAACAATTTGGCTTTAAAATGTGGTTGGCTCCTTTGTCAGGTCATTTTTAAGGTAATTTTGAGTGATGAGAAGAACTGGTTCTGATGTCTGAGGCCCTACAGTAATCTTAGGGCCAGGGCAAAACTTGCCTTTGGGAGTTTTGTTGTTGTTTAGAATCGTTATTATTATACTTTAATTTCTGGGGTACATGTGCAGATCATGCAGGATGGTAGTGGTTTGCTGCATCCATAGCCCCGTCATCCACCTTAGGTATTTCTCCTAATGCTATCCCCCCAATTCCCTACCCCCTGCTATTCCTCCCCTAGCCCCCCAACCCCAGGTCCGAATATGTGATGTTCCCCTCCCTGTGTTCGTGTGTTCTCACTGTTCAACAGCCTTTGGGAGGTTTTACTTCTGTAGTTTGTTGGCAAACAATAGTGACTTCACAGTTCTTTTTCTGAAGATCAAGTGATCTTTTATTGCTGGGTTAATTGGTAAGTAGCAGCTAAAAAAAAAAATCCTTGTCTTTATATGTGCTGCTTTCTACATTTAGTTTGCTAAAGTAGATGTCTATGTATTTATGATCTTTTGATCATGGGCTGAATTAAAGTTTATGTTTGACTTCATGACAACAAAAGGATTGAAAAACCTAAGTTTAAAGAAGAGTAAAAGGGTAATATTTAATCTACTGAAGGAAGCAGATTTATAAGGAAGAAACAGATTCACTTATAAATGTAAGTTACAAAAATTTATGAACTTTTCCTTTGTGAAACATCATTATATTGAGTCCTACCAATCAATATTTTGCGTTCATTGGTAGTTACTATAAGTAGTTAGAAATAATAAAGTTGCCTTGCTTTAAAAATATTTTGTGATTTTATAATTTCAGTCTTTCAGATGGACCTTACATCTATCTGCTCCATTACTTGAATTGAATATGATTGGAACTCTTCTTACTTCCTTGTCCTACAATTACAGGCAAAATTGCAATTCCCAAATGCCAGTCAGTGGGCCAGCTGTGTTAGAAGAAGGGCTCAGATGTGTGGTGGTACAAGTCTGTAATCCCAACTATTCAGGAGACTGAGATAGGAGAATCACTTGAAACTGGGGATGGAGGTTGCAGTGAGTTGAGAGCGCACCACTGCCCTCCAGCCTGGAGGACAGAGCAACATTCCATCTAAAAAAAAGAAGAAGGGCCCAGATTTCTATTTTAAAAGTGTTTCCTAGCTGCTTCTGCACAATGAACTTTGTGAACCACATCTCTGTTAGAATATTGCTATCTTCTGTCATCTTTCCATTAGGCTGGTGTCTCCTTTAATCACTGGCCTTGATCAGTGATAGAGCCCCCTAATTAAGCTCCCTGGCTCAGGTATTTTCCACTTTTTTCTGCTGCTTTCAGGGTACAGGGTATACACTTATTGGCAATATGTTTGGAATATTGGATCTTGAGGGGAGCCACATTTTAAGAGAGAAAGTGATATTTCAGACTGAACTTAAAGGAAGAAAACCAAGATAGAGATATGTCTAATGAGTATTACATAAAAATTAATTAAAATAACTAAACATATATACCTAGAAAAGGAGGAGATCCAGATATTAAAAGAAAACCAAAAAAAAAAAATGTACATGGGAACAATAAAGGAAGCAGAGAAGTTTAGTGGCTGAACGAAGATCATGCTTTCCTCTATCAATACTTCAGCAAGGTTATTAAGTGTGAGAGCTCTGAAATTGTAAACTCTCATTTTTTTTCCCCTACCACCTATGTTCCCCTGGCAAATTATTTATCTGAAACCTATTTCATCTTAGTATGTAAATAAAGATAATAATAATATGTACTTTTTAGCAGTTTTTTTGAAGAAAAGTGAGGTGATGATTGCCAAGTGCTTCCCATTGCTGGAAACAGAGCCCAACATAGATGCTAATTACCTAGCTGGCCCATGTCCATATGTGCCACTGGGGGGTGCTGGAGAGTTTGGAAGAATTCTGTATTGTCTAGGTTGGGCATAGTATAAGAATTCTTTATTTATTAACTTGTTACCACCAAATGTGTTACATAATCTCAGAAGGGTTTGTGTAAATATAACAATTAATAAATAACCCATTTTAAAAATTGCTTCTGAATGGTAGAGTCGTGAAGAGTCAAAGTTTCCCAGGGAAGAGCAAGGACTCCCAGCATCCTTCTTGGAAACTCCTAGCCACCTGGAAATCAAGACCCTCACATAGCCCTAGTGCAGGCAGCCTGTGAAATTTTTCTGCTTTTATGTTTCACTCTGCAGGGAGATTCTTTGGACTCTTTGACTGCGCTGAGTGGAGACAATAGTTTACATTCCTCTATTGAATATATTTTTAAGAAAAATTTGAAATGTGATAGATACTGTTACAAGTTCCACAGTTATATAGTTAACATTTAATATTTAATAAAGCCTAATTAATCAGATTTTAATCCAATTTTTCTAGCGAACAGGAAGGTACCTCTAATCTGAAATTTTAGATACTAGCAATAGGATAGTTGGAGAAATATTTTGCTGCAGAAACTACCTTCCTAGAATTAATCAAATCATATTGTTGACAGACTAGTCAAACTGACTCTCATCTCTTTTGCTATCTGTGGGATGTGAGTATGCAAGGATTTTGGGATACTGGTGGAGGGAGGTTGCGGAGCCAATCTCCTGCATATACCAGGTAACAACTGTAATTTCTACATTTCTTCTTAGGTTAAGAATCTATCTGAGAGCAAAACAAAACAAAAAACAAACACAAAAACCCCAACTGATATCTACATGTGAACCTAGAGTGGACAAAAATATCTTTGGTTAAGACAGGAATGACCACCATTATATGGCCATCCCAGGAAAAGCTAAAATGATGTTAATCACCAGATTTTAATAAGAAATGAATGTGATTTAAGCTGTTTTCCTTTTTGCAAAGCTACCTGTCTTACAGAAAGATCAATTTATTCCTTATTATTAACTCTGAGTGTGTTTAGATAGTTGAATGATCAGATTTTTAAATTAGGTGTTTGTGTGAAAATTACCAAACTTGTCTTATCATAGGATTCATTTGAGATGTTTATTAAAAACCCCCAGAAGATTGAGTCAGTAGGTGTGGGTCGGGGCCTATGAATCAGTATTGTGTGTGTGTGTGTGGGGGGGTGGGGGCAGGTTTGTTTAACCAAAGGAATCAATATCTTTAAAAAACTCTCCATGGCTGGGCATGGTAGCCTGGGTGACAGAGCAAGACCCTGTCTCAAAAAAATAAAATTAAAAAGAAAGAAAGTAAAACCCTCCAGGTGTGGTTTATAGTGATACGTACTTGAGAAACTTAATGTTAAATGATAAAAAAGATCCCTGTTGGCATGAGATTCAATTTGAACTGCCAAAGCACAGGTCCTGGATCACCTTGCCATCCTCCTAACTAGTCAGCCTGCAGTGAGAGCCCTTTGCATGGTCTCTGCTGTTACGAGTTTGCTTTTCATGTATTCAAACCTTTTGCTCCCATCTGGAATATATTCTCATGTGTTTTAGTATCTCAGTTAGAGATACCTGATAAATAATTCCAAAGTCATTGCTTTTGGGTTCTAAACTTAAACTTTTGTAAATTAGGGCATGGTTATAAGTCAGGGCTCCTCTGTTTAGAAGTCATAGAGGCCCCGGTTTGAATGCCAATTCCTCCAGTTGTGTGGCCCTGGCCATCTCACTTAACTCCCTTTCAGTTTGCACATCTATAAAATATATGGTTATTGTTAGCAGCTAACATTTATTGAATTCTGTTTTGAGTCTGGAACTTATCTATGTTCTTTATGTAAATTGTCTCCCTTAATTTCCAAAATAGCACTATGAGATAATCACACTTTCCTGTTAATATATCCATTTATAACTGAGTAAACTGAAACACAGGATGTAAATAACTTGCTCAAGATCTCACAGTGAGAAGGTGGTAAGCTACTACCCATTCAGAGGTTGTGGGAAGGAATAATTATAAATCCTTATAGCTATCTATCTATGCAACTTTCTAATTTTTATACAAATTGTGAAGGACAGTGATATGGTTTGGCTCTGTGTCCCCATCCAAATCTCATCTTGAACTGTAGTTCCCACAATCCCCAAGTCATGGGAAGGACCTGGTGGGAGGTAATTGAATTAAGCGGGGAGTTACCCTCAAGCTGTCCTCCTGATAGTGAGTTCTCATGAGATCTGATGGTTTTAAAAGGGGCTTTCCCCACTTTGCTCAGCACTGTTCTTTTCCCTCTTTGCTCAGTCTCTTTCCTGCTGCCATGATTGTAAGTTTCCTGAGTCCTCCCCAGTCATGTGGAACTGTGAGTCGATTAAACCTCTTTCCTTTGTAAATCACCTAGTCTCAGGTGTTTCTTCATAGCCACATGAGGACGGATGAATATAGACAACTAGCATTATCAATATTTGATTTCATTAATAAAATGAATTTAATTAAACATACTAACAAAGAGTTTTACAGCAGTTATACTAGAATGTCATTGATAAAGCTTAGTAAACAAACATGGTTCATTTGTCAGAGAAAATATAGTAATGACAAGAGGAGGGTCTCTAAAGAAGCATTTGGTTCAATAATTGAAACAGAAGTGATACCTTGAAAAGAATCCCTGTTCTATTTTGTAAAATGTGTTCTAATATTAGTATATTAAAGAATGACAAAAGTATGGGCTGTAAGACAATTGCTAAATCCAAAAGAAGAGATCTTTTATGTGCCTGAGTTGGTTGGCTACCTGAGTTGGGTTAGTATTGACCCGGGGAGAGATGCCAGCCTATGACTTTAGTTCTCACATGGCCACATCAATAAATAGAAATAAAATTTCATCAAAATTGTTTAATAAATTTCTCAATATGGCCCATCAGTAACTATGATTCACCCTGAAATAACAACACAACCTGTTCAAGACCCAAGAAAATCTCACTTACTTTGAACCTCCACACTCCTCCAATATCTTCAGTTCTCTCAAAGCAAGTGGGCTCAAGTCCCTCATCCACACAGCATTTCAGAGAAATCAGGCCACTGACCCCAGCTCCAATCACAGCTACCTTCTTTGCCATCAGCTCCTGTCAATGAGTTGATCAATGGACATTACTTAACTGGGCCAACTGGTAAGAGAATCCTTATGATGTGGTTAGGTAATTGGCTTTAAACATCGTCACAGTGGTAATTTGATAAGCAGCACTATTGAATAAAGTACCAGTCAAAAATCCTGCTATTTTCTTGCCTTTGTAAAAAGCTGAGTTGTCTTAAGGACTTTGTTGCAAACCTTGCTTACATCTTGCTTTAACATTTAAAAGTGACCCATTCAATAAAGCCAAACTATGCAGTAACATACTATGGATGTGAGCCAAATTTCCAGTTAAGAGTTCTGAGCTTTTCCTTTTCAGTTTCTTTCCCCAGCAATCATTCTTACCTTTGTTTTTGCCTTTTGGCACCGTCTCTTTGACAGAAGAGTTTTTTTCCTTGGTTGTGTGCTGGGAGGCAGTTGGAAGTGTTTTTAAGAGTTGGAGGTGGCTGTGAGAAATGGGAGGAGCTCCCTACTCCTCCAGCATTCTTCCAGCTGAAACTCTTTCTTAGCTAGGAGTTCTAGAATTAGGCAAGAGGCATATGCTCTGAGGTCAACAGTAATGATGCAATGTCTTTATAGTAACAGCATATACTCTTACACATACAGATCATTTAAAAATCCTTTTAATAATGATGTATAAATATTCATTCACAAATGAACAAATAGGGATAAATAGCAAGAAGGTTAAGATTACTCCCAATCTCACCACCCAGAGATAACTATTAACATTTTGGTATATCCTTCTACCTGTTTATAAATACACACAAAAGTGGAATAGCAATCTTAATTTCCAATTTGATTTTTAACTTTGTAGTTTATCAGTATTGTGCACCTACAGCAGCATTTTTCGTGGTTGCATAAATCTCATTCAGTTGATGGTTTAGTTATCTATCTAACAAATATTCAGTTCTTAGAGTTAAGCACTATTTCTGGCAGATTACAATGCCTGAATGAACAAGACAGATTATGTCCCTGATCTGATGGAATTCACATTTCTGTTCTGGCTTAGTTCTCATAGACTTGATGATTTCTGGGTCCTAGCATACTGTGTTCATCTTTTCCTAGATTGCTCACCCTGTCCAGACTCATACCTTATTTTGATTTTTCTGTCTAGGTGTATGGTGGCTTGGATGAACCTAGTGGGACTTCTAAGATCTTTCTATCCACTTGTCTCTTTTTGGCTTGATGTAGAACTGGATAATTACCTTTGTTAACTACTTCAGTTATTAGTGTTAACATTTATTAGTAGATTAACTCAGGAGACTAGAACACCCTTATGTACCTTAGATAGAGTCCAAATGATGAGGTAAAGGACTTTATTCTCTAACCCCAAAAGACCAGTTTCTCTTAGGACTCTGAGATGTTTTATATAAATTCATTCAATAAATATTTACTGAACACTTCCTAGGTGCCAGACACATTCTAAGTGCTGTACGTACAGCAATGAGAGACAAAACTCTTTGTCCTTGTGGAGTTTACTTTGTAGTGGAGGGAGCCAAATAGTCGACCAATAAAATAAAACAAGTGGTAATAATGACCACGATGGAGAAAAAGAAAGCTGGAAAGGGAGATCTGAAGTGCAAGAGTGAAGAGCTGTTTTATAATGTCAAACAAAGTGTTCTACAAAAACATTTTCTCGGAAATTTCCCAAAATAAATTTGATCATGATAAAAGGCATTCTCTGTGTAATAAGTGCAGCAACTCTAAGACAAAAGTAACAGACACAACAAAAGTAATGAGCAATGACTAAGGAACAAAAGAGCTGAACACAGTTCTCAGTTAATATGAAAAAAGGCCAGTTACCATTCCTCCGCGGACTGCAGGTTCTTACCAGCCAGTGGCTCATGCCTGTAATCCCGCAGTTTGGGAGGCCAAGATAGGAGTATTGCTTGAGTGTAGGAGTTCAAGATCAGCCTGGGCAACATGGTGAGGCCTAATTTCTACAAAAAACAAACAAAAACAAAATCAGCCAGGCATTGCAGCATGCAATTGTAGTCTCAGCTATTTGGGAGGCTGAGGTGGGAGGATTGCTTGCAGCCCTGGAGGTCGAGACTGCAGTGAGCCATGATTGTACCACCCTACTCCAGCCTGGGTTACAGTGAGACCCTGTCTCTAAAAAACAAGTAAAATAAAAGGAGACAAAAGAAAAAATTTTTTAAAGGAAAAAAAAAATCAAGTGACTTCATTGACAATTGGGCACACATTTTGTAAACAGCCTGTAACAATTCTCCAACGTTATCTTTGCAGCATCTTATCTAGTTATGATATTGATGGGAACCCTGTTAAAAATAATTGTACCTGACCATCATACAGGGAAAAGAAAATACCTAGGTATAGAAACAAACTTTTTTTTGTTGACATTTCATATTGGTGTGGCAGGTGTTATGTTTCAGGAACAGGCTGTTTAACAAGTCAAATGCGTATCATTCCCTCTTAAGGATTAACTCGTTCAAAGCAATGGAATTATATTTTTTGGCTTGAAATGGTGGTTTCTTCTATATTTGATTTCTCGGTTTTCTTAGTAGATATTGCTGTCTCCTCTAATATTTCTTCAAAACTTTCCCCTATCTGGGAGGTCTTCTTAGAGGATACCTTAGATGCCTCCTCCTCCTCCTCCTCCTCTTTCTTAAGTGATAGCCCAGTGGATGAGATTTTGGAGGTTGTTAGAACTGAGTATTCTAGATGGGAGCAGATAACTTGGATTGGGAAGTGGATTCAGCCCCGAAATGCTCAACCCACTGGTGCTAAAACGTGTCTCTTCGCCTTCCAGCAGTTTCCTGTAAGCTGCTATCTCAATGTCAGCCATTTTGACATTGAGCAAGTCCTGGTATTCCTGAAGGTGGCGTGCCATCTCTCTCTTGGTGTTCCTCAGATCATTCTCTAGCTGCTCAATGCTATCCTGGTAGACAGCCACCTCGTCATTCTGCCGCTCCTCCAGCTCCAGGATCTGTCCAAGGACTCGTTGGCCCCGTGCAGGCCCTGGATCTCGATGGTGCACGCCTGCAGCTGGCGCTGGTACTCGTGGATCTCCTCGCGGCTGGCTCGGATGGCCTCGGTGCTGCGTGCCGCCTGCTCGTTCAGGTTGGCGAACTTGTACCATTCCTCCGCGGACTGCAGGTTCTTAGCAGCCAGGGACTCATACTGGGCGCGGATCTCCCTCAGCGCCGAGCTCAGGTCGGGTTTAGCCATAGCCACGTCCACCTCGGCCGCGGCCTGTGACGATGCCCGCAGCGTGGCCAGCAGCTCGACTACCTCCTCGTCGTGCCCCTGGCGCACGAAGGCCAGCTCGTCCAGCAGCGACTCCATCTTCTCCAGGTCCGGGGGCCAGCGTAGCGCCATCCACGTCGCGCTGCTGCTCCTTAGGGGCGCGCTCGGCACCTTTGTGTCCGCGGCTCTCCTCCTTGCAGCGCGCCCGCAGCCGCCGCACCTCCTCGGCCAGCCAGTCGCGCTCCAGCAGGGCTTGAGCGCGCGCCGAGCGCTCCTCCTCCAGCTGCGCGCGCAGGTTCCGCCGCTCACGCTGGAAGAGCTCGCCGACACGCGACGGCTCGGCGTGGTGCTGCCTCAGAGCGGCCAGCTCGGCCTCCAACGCGGGGTTCTTCGTCTCCGGCTGCTGCACCTTCTCGATGAACACCGTGAAGCGGTCGTCGAGTCCCTGCAGCTGCTCCTTCTCGTTGGTGCGCGCCGCCGCCTGGCTCAGGTCCAGCCCGTCGGAAGCCGGCGGCCGGCGATAGGCCAGGCAGAGGCCCAGCGACGAGGCCGAGGAGCAGGCCGTCGAGGAGGCCACATTGCAGCGGGACAGCGACTGCCAGCGGAAGCCGCCGGCCCCGGAGAGGCACGCCGACAGGCAGAAGCCGTCCCTGAACACCTTGCGGTAGGAGGAGGAGGAGGAGCACAGGTAGTGCTCCAAGCCGGGTGTGCGGCTTCGCCTGGAGATAAAGAAGAAAGGAGAGGTGCGGCAGACAGGGTCAAAAGCAAACTTTTAAACTGGCCGAACCGTTGAAAGATGACAGAGGCAGAGGGCCTAGTTCTCCAGAGATAACCGATGTGGGGATATTAATGCCCTTTTGTGTCAACTAAACATACATCTGTGTTCACAGTAGCATGCATTAGCTGAGGAGCAGGCATCTTCTAGGCACCAGCACCAGCTAAGAAGAACCAGCTTGCTTTGTAGAGTTAGCTCTGGCTGGCAAATGGTGTATGCATAGATGAACCATAAAGCACTTTGGTCAATTTGCTATTATTAGACCTTTCAGTTCATTGTAAAGTTTTGTTGTTATAAAAATGCTATGTACTTAGCCTAATCATTTTCTCAGGATAAATATCTAAAACAAGAATTGCTTAGTGAAAGCGTTTTCCCATTTTTAAATTTACAGAGCTCCTCAGACTTTAATGTGCATATGAAACCCTTGGAGATGTTGTTAAAATGCTAAAATGCAGGTGGGATTTAATGGATATAAGGTGGGTCTGAAATTCTCACAAGCTTCCAGGTGATGCCAGATGTACCCTTGACCATATTTTGAGTTGCAAGTTTCTAATATGCTGTGTCAAGTTGCCTTCTATGAAGTAGTTAGGTTTTAATAGTATCTTATGTTTACAAAGTGTTTTCAGTTGTAAAAATACTTACACATATGTTAATTCATTTACCAGTTCAGAACCATAGGTCTTGCCACCCATTCATCTTTTATGCATGTGGAAATATGCTTGGCTTAACTACCAGAGAATTTAAGAATAACCAAAATGTCAATGAACTTCTTAAAGCTGTGTCACATAAAGGGCCACTGAAGAAACTTCTGATGTTTAGCCTAGAGGATATATTGAAAACTCCATGATAATTGCCTTCAAGAAGGTTGCTATATGGAAGAGGTCATACAAGCCTATTTTGGGTAGAAACAAAAGTCTCTCTAGGACTACATATGTAAATGGTACGGAAAAACTGAGTTTGTCTCAATGTGAGGAGGAACTCTCTAGCCAACCAAGCTATACAAATATAGAGTGAGATATTTTGTAAGATAATGAACTCCTTATCACTGTAAATATTCAAACAGAGGTTAGACGAAAGCTTGTTAGTGGATAAGAGAGGAATTCAGGCAGCACGAGAAAGTGAAGTAATGTCATTAGCTGCAAGAGTCTAGGGTCAGATCTAAAATCTTATCAATTAAAGTTTTAAGGTAAACATAAAAGTGCTGAGAAGAATTAAATGCTGTTGGTATTTTGTACATAATCTAATTTTTATGTACATGCTTTTGCCTTTTAATTTTTTAATCAAAAATGAAGTCATCTATCTACTACTTGTAACCAGCTTGTTTCATAACATGTTATTTTCCTGTGCGTTAAATAATTACCTCAAAAAAAAAATGCTGAGAAGACTGGATTTGAAAGTACTCAGGTTACTGTAGGGGAATGAGAGGGTGTTGGCCTCCTTCACTGCCCTCCATGGTTAGGGGTCCCATAGTCACCCCCTTGACCTATTCTTGGAGGAGTCCAAGCTCCCTTATTGTGTATACTGTCATGAGAACCATATACATATTAGCCCTGGTATCTCTTACTTCATTTTTAACTTTGTGCTACATATTTCAACAGAAAATGCCTTTTTTTTTTGTATGAACTCATCTATATTTCCTGTGTGACATATTTAGTTCCATCACTTCTATGTGTCCTTTCTATTTTTGAGGGTGGTTCTTTTTAGAAATAATCCCTACAAAGCTTCTGAATCAAGAGTGAACTAAGCAGGCACATTTGCTACTCCTTTAAAAAATCTCATTAAAGTGGTAAGAAAGTTATACAAAAGGACTAAATCCATGAGAGCCTTGAGAGAGGAAAGTATTCTGTGCATCAGATTTTTAAAAAAGTTTCATTGTGATATAAATCACATACTATAAACTACATCAATTTGAAATGTCAAATTCAATTGTTTGGAGTTGTACAAATATTCTCAGAGTTGTACAATCACCACAATCAACATTAGAACATTTTCATCACCACCCCGCCTAAGAAAAACTCCTGTATCTGTCAGCAGTCTCTCTCCATTTTGCTTCAACCTTCCCCCACTCCCAGCCCTTGGAAACCACTAACTTACTTTCCATCTCTATAGATTTGCCTATTCTGAAATGTTATGTAAATGAAATTATACAATATTTTTAAAACTGGATTCTCTCAGTTAATGTTTCCAAGATTCACGCATAGTACAGCATGTATCAGTGCTTCATTCCATTCCTTTTTTATTGTTCAATAGTATTTTATTGTATGAATAGCATATTTTATTTATCCAGTCATCAGTTGATAGACATGAGTTGTTTCTACTTTTTGGCTATCAAGAAGAATAATGCTTCTATCTAAATTCATATGCAAGTTTTTGTGTGGACATATGTTTTCATTTATCTTGGGTATATACTTAGGAGTGGGATTGCTGGGTCATATGGTAATTCTATCTTTGGCATTTTGATTAACTACCAAACTGTTTATAAAGCACATTTAACATTTTTTATTCTTGCCAGCAATGTAGGAGGGATCCAATTTCTTTACATTCTCTCTCTCTTTTTGGTTATACCCCTTCTAATGGATTTGAAGTGGTGTCTCATTGTGGTTTTGTTTACATTTTCCTATTATTGACCATCTGGCTGATGATACTGACCATCTTTTAATATACCTGTTGGCCATTTGTATATCTTCTTTGGAGAAATGTCTATTTAGATTCTTTGCTCACTTCATCTTTGTACTGAGCTGTGAGAATTCTTTAAATATTCTCGATACAATTCTCTTATCAGAGAAATGATTTGCAAATATTTTCTGTCTTTCTAGGCATTGTCTTTTAACTTTCTTGATGGTGTCCTCTGAAGTACAAAAGTTTTAATTTTGATAAAGTACATTTTATTGTTTTTATTTTGTTTGTGCTTTTGGTAGCATATCTAAGAAGTCTTTACCTACTTGTGGACTAGATTTCAATGAAATTTCTGAAACACAGAATTTGCATGGGAGCATCTTGACAAACCAGGGTAGAAACCATGCCCCAGAACAGATGAGAAGCCTGGAGCAGAGATGGGAGGTATTCTTACCAGTAGAAGCTGTGAAAGGCTCCATAATCCCTGTCATTTATGTAGTACTTATTATTTACCAGGCGCTAAGTTTTACCTGGATTAAGTTGCTTGTTACCACAATCTTATGAAAAGTAAATCTTGTTAGCTGCATTTTTTGAGTGAGAAAGTTGATACCCAGAATTAAGTAAAATGCTGAAACTCAACCCAAGAAGGAGGGTTTTAAATCTAGGCCATATATGTATGACGTGCTCTTAATCACTGCATCAAGCAAACTCAGAGGGAGTATGTGTAGGAAGAGGAGTAGGTTGTGGGATGTTAATCCCAGTAATTAATTAAATGAGAGCTTATGTAACAGCTGGGATGATTTTTCTTCCTTCATGCTTCTACCCATCACCTCCCAGTGTGGGAATTGGGAGCAGGAGTATTTGCCTCCAGAATTAGTTCCAATTAACAGAGGAATATTCAAGGTCGTATGTGTGAATCAAGGCATTATATTATCACGAAAATTTATTGAAGCTTATGCATTCTTGTTCAGCTTGCTTTTTTGCTCATTGTTTTGGTGGGATCTATTTTCTAATTTAAGCAACTTAATTTTATTCTTATGTGAAAGACTCCTTTACATAAATATAATTTATTTAGCTCTTTCCCATTGATATTTATATTTCCATTTTTTCTAATACAAACAATACTGACAAAAACATTCTTGCACTTGTTTACTTGTGCACCCATTCAAGAGTTTCTTCAGAGTACATGCCCAGCTGTGGAATGGCTAGGTTGTAGAATATGCTTATTTTCAACATTGCTAAATGATGATACATTGTTCTCTAACATGTTAGTACCAATTTATGCTCCTTGCAACAGCGAAGGATTCGTTTTGCTTCTCATTCTGTCTGATACATGATATTGTCAGGGTTTTATAATTTATTTGTTGATTTTAAGATATGAAAATATGTTTTATTGTAGATTTAAGTTGCATTTCCTTGATTACTAGTCAATGCTATGAATTAAGAAAAACTTGGAAATAGTAGTACAATACAGAGAATAACTTACAGTTGATACAAGAATTGGTAGAATTGGCTTCTCTTTCTCTGTCTTTTGTTTGTTTGTTTGGAGACAAGACTCACTCTGTTGCCTCAGTTGGAGTGCAGTGACGTGATCACAGCTTATTGCAGCCTCGACCTCTCGGGCTCAAGTGATGCTCTATCCTCAACTTTCTGAGTAGCTAGGACCACAGGCACATGCACATGCCTGGCTATTTAAAAATAAAGTTATTTGTAGATACAAGTTCTGCCCATGTTGCCCAGGCTGGTCTTGAACTCCTGGTCTCAAGCTACCCTCCTGCCTTAGACTCCCAAAATGTTGAGATTACAGTCATGAGCCACTGTGCCTGGCCAGAATTGGCTTCTCTTATACCTTAGATACTTAAATTAGACCTTAGAGTCTCTCACTAGATCAACTTTTTGCTTAGCTTCTAGGAGGCACTAACCTTGAAGTGAAGGCCAAATTGCCTGCAGAATCCAGAGACCAAGTTCACCAATGTCCACTTCATGTGCTGCCTGAGGATTATCCCATTCTCCATTCAGCTGGTGATGACAATTTAATATTCTTCAGGGAAAATCCATACTCATAAAAAAGAATGTCTTTAGTCTTTATGGTCAGGACAGAATGTAATAATAGGTTAATAGGATGAGAATATAATAGAATACAGTACATAAGGTGTGGTGGCTCATTCCTGTAATTCTAGCACTTTGGGAGGCTTAGGAGGATCGCTTGAGTTCAGGAGTTTTGAGACCACCTTGGGCAACATAGTGAGACCCCATCTCTACAAAACAAACAAAGTGAAGCAAAACAAACCAAAAAACCAAAAACCAAAAAACAAAACTGGTAGATTGTTAGAATGACAGTAGAGATATCCCAAAGTTGGAGTTAGAAAGCCTCAACACCATGTGGGTGACTCCGGGCATATTGTGCTGCCAAGGTCAATATCATTCTACTGTATTCTTTCTCTCGGAGAAGGACTTTCTTCATATTCCTTTAGCTGTGTTTTCATTTCTACTTTAGTATCCTGGAAGTTAAATTATAAGTAAACATAAACTCAGAAGTTCCTCAAAAACTGGTTTTAAGCATACATTGGTTTAGCTCCAGATTTATGAAAAATCAAAACCAAACAGAAAAACAAGGCTAAACATTTTACTGGATCTGCGTGATCTTAGTTTTGCTAAAACACTCAATTTTTATTTCAAAACAAAAAGATTTGCATTTACAAATACATTTGAATGTGTGTGAACTGATTCACGTGTAAGGTTATTCATTGAAGCAAAATAATAAGATTGAAAATCCTGGGACTTAGAAACTAATACCCAAATATATGGCACTTTAACTAGCTGAACTGAAGAATATGACTGGATCTTTCTGACCTTCCCTCTCTTCCTGTATCTCAATCCTCTGTATCCCCCCTCTGCAGTTCACTTACCTGCCTAAAGTCTAGACTTGGCAAAGAATAAATCAATTACCGTTGGTCGCTTCCCTGAGTTTTCATTAACTGAACTCATACTGCAGGAAGAATGACTGAAGTCTGTCAACACACCTGGACAGACTTGTTTGGGCTGTGGGTCCAACATACTTTATTCTAGGCCATTGTATGTTCTTCAAGCCCATTGGGTTCCTCTAAAAATCATTTCATAGTCACCCTAAAATCATCCACACTTTCTCATCTCCCTGTCACCTAAGAAAAGGGTATATATGTGTCTATACCCCATTTCGTGCTGGGATAATCATTCTGTGATTTTCACCCCTACTCTTGTGGAAGTCAATAAATTTGTATACATTTTCTTCTATTAATATGTCTTTTGTCAATAGATTTTTAGCAAATCTTCAGATTGCAAAGGGGAATTTTCCCTCAACCCTCCAAAAACTAACAAAATGTCTATCCGTAGAATATTGGGTCCAGATCTTATAGCACATCTCTACAACTGAATTCAAACATGTAACTTTGAAAAAAAGACACAGTTCTCTATATATTAGTTGCCAAGGTATTTTATTAAATAAGCAAGATACAGAACAGCATATACACAATGGTATACTTTGTGTAAAAAAAGGGAAATACATTTTAATTTTCTCGTATCTGCATAATTAAATAATGAAAAATATTCAAGAAATTAGTAAGAGTGGACACTTGATAGGATTGGGGGTGGGAACTGAAGAGGGCAGCATCTAGGCAGATAGAGGCTTGGAGTGAAAGTAAGATTTTTCACTGAAAAAAATTTTTTTTGAATCATGAAATCATATAACTGTTAAAACAATAGCACAAACATAACACTTATTGTTAGGCCATGATCAATAAGGCATCGACATTTGAGTTGATTCTCTAATTTCAGACTTGCCTAAGTAAAGTGTCTGAGCACTTGTCTTACATGTCATTACTGAAATGATAGAGGAGTGGACAAAGTGACAAAGGGAAGATCTGCCCCATAGGCAAATCACAGTTGCCCACTCAGACACGAATTGTGCTTGTCAAAACAACAGTTTTTCAATTTCAGAATATTCTAAGTTCTAGTCTTCACAAAACACTTGTTATGAATAAGTGCTATTGATTAACCGTCTAACTTAGAATGCCCTGCCTCCATTTCCATCTATCAAATTTCACTCATTTTTTTTTCTGATTATCCCAGCCAGTAGTTAAAACACACTGTTGCTACTATTGAAATGTAACCTGTACAAATTCCTTTTATGTGCTGTACCTCTTGGACTTCTTTACGACACTTACTGACTCCCGTTGTTTCTATCAATTTAGTTTGTCTCAAGCTTGTCCTCTTATCTCTATTATTCCTGCTACTATTATGGTTCGGTCATCACTTCTTACTGAAATTCTTGATTGTCTCCTCACTCTCCGTCTTGACCCACCATAACTTTCCTTTCCAACCACTTCTATCCCTCCCCCTCCCAATTCATTCTTTACACTACAGCTCAAATGGAGAGAACTTCAGATTAAACGTGGTGGACTGAACACACATTTTCCTCCACTTCCTGTTGAAATCTCACTGAAATAAGAGTTTTTTTTTTTAAAAGGCATAAATTTATAGGATAAATGAAGTAAGAGATTGAGATTATAGTAGAGAAGAAATGTCAACACGTTATTTGAAGCTGAGAAGTGAGATGATGACTCATCAGAAAAGAGAAAGCTAACACCAAAGACTTGCAAATGGGATGCTAACATGAAAAACGTGAATGCATGCCGGATGATTTTAAGAAAGCTTAGTGAGTGATTGGAGGCAAAGATGTTGGTAATGGGACATAACAGAGGAATTGATTGAAAGTCTGTCTAAGAAGTAGATATTTCTCATCCCTATTCTTGCAAACAACTATGAGACTGACCTTCTTTCATCCTGGATGGAGACTGGAGGTTTGATCTTTGTGACAATTGAACAGGTAAAATTTCAGATCTGATAATATGAAAAGGACTCAAAACCAAGGCACTTCATCATGAAATTTCAGAACCCCAGAGATAAAGAGATCCCATAACCTTTCAGAAAAGGAAATACAAGTCACATATAAAGGACAGAAAATAGAATGAACAATGGGCTTTTAACAATACTGAAGCTCAAAGACAATGACTTTAAAAATCTAAGGTAGTATCATTTTCAGCTTATACATTTACATTTAGCTGAATTACTAATCAAATGTGAGGATGAAAGTAATATATTTCAGGTATAAAAGAGATATGACACATAACTTTTTATTGGCTACCCAAAAGTTTCCAAGTTCACTTTCTTCTTTTTACCTTCCACTATAGGCTGGGAAAAATTATTTATCATTATTTCAGATGCCCTTGTACTTAGAAGTCACCATGTAGTCTCCATTCTGGCCAATGAGGTATAAACAGAATTCTCCCAGTGGATCTCTAGAAAACCTTTTGATCCCTCCCTCCCTCCCTTCTCCTTGTTTCCTTGTTTTTATCTATTTATCTATCTACCTTCCCACCTACCTACTTACCTATCACCTATCTCTCTGGACATAGCTTATCTTTATCTTATTTGTTTTCATGAAATTAGGATATTTTACAGTATTCCTTATTTAGTGGTGTCCTCTTCTGAAAAAGTAGAAAAGTTTAGATACTTAAGTTTTACTTTTGTTTATTTATTTGTTTTAATGACGTTGATTGGGGAAGGGTTGTGGATCCTCCAATTTTATTGTTCTTTTTTGTCTTATAGGACCCTAATTTTTTTCCTTTTTTTCTTCTTTCTCCCTTTACTGCCAAATTGCCAAAGGGCTTGTCTTCCTTCCTTTTGCCTTTTCTTTTCTCACTCAGAGCTATGTATTTCAAAGACCGACTTTTAAGATGTAGTCTATCCTTTTAAATCTCACCTGTCCCTTTATATTGCATCAGTTCTTTTCAGTGGTGCCTGGTCCTTTAAATAGCTAGTATTTGAAGTTACTATCTAGTTGCCTATACTCAGACTTGCTTAAATGCTTTTTAATGTAAACTAAAAAGTTTATATTAAACTTTCTAATGTAAACTAGTTTTAATTTATGATGTTTTTAAATTTTAATGTAGAGACTCCACTCTGGCCAATATGGCAAAAATTCATCTCTACTAAAAATACAAAAATTATCCAGGTGTGGTGGCTCATGCCTATAATCCTGGAACTTTGGGAGGCCGAGACTGGAGGATCACTTGAGGCCAGGTGTTCGAGACCAGCCTGGTCCCTATGGTGAAACCCCATCTCTACTAAAAATATAGGGATTAGTCTGGTGTGGTGGTGTGTGCCTGTAGTCTCAGCTACTTGGGAGGCTGAGACAGGAGAATTGCTTGAACCTGGGAGGTGGAGGTTGCAGTGAGCCGAGATCATACCACTGCACTCCAACCTGGGCGACAGAGCAAGACTCCATCTCAAACAAACAAAATGTAAAGAGACTGACAATATTTACCTTTTAGGATGTCACTGAAAAATTAGTGAAAGCTTTGAATAATGATTTATTTAAAAATAAATTCAGTATGATTACTTTCAGGTATGGTGAGGACCTTGGGGAACACTTCCTTTGCAAAGAAATAATTATTTGTAATTATCATATTTCTTAATCTCACAGATTTTGTGTTACAGTAGTACCTGATTGTAGTTTGTGTTCTTTGGTAGTCTGTTTCTCCCAGTGAAATATTGTTCACTTAATTTATTTGCTTAGCAAACTTAAAAACTGAAGTCATAGTTAGCAGAAGTAAATTTTAGCTCAAACTATACCCATGACATTGTGAATTTTACATAGAAATTTACTGAGACTTATAAAGAGTTATTGTCTTTATAAAGCTTCCTATAAAGGGAGATGCTGAATCTCTTCATCACTTATTCTTCTTTTAGCTGTCCTCACCACCAGGAAGTTCTTTACTATGTTTAATCAAATCCTTTAAATCACATGAACAACTATTAAAACAAACTAAAATTGGCCCAAGGAGGCCTATGTGTGAGATCCTAACTGCAGCCCAATTCAGGACTTAAACAAACTGAAAACCAAACTTAGGAACAGATAGCTGAATCCCAGCCAATCACAGGCAGCCAATTGTTCAAACCATGTTCAAATGAGACAGATGTGAGCTATAACCAATTGGGCTATTTCTGTATCTCACTGCTGTTTTCTTTATGTTACTTCCTTTTCTCTGGTTACAAATATAACCTACACATTTGGTGGGATGGAACATTCTGAGCCATTTTTGGTGTGAACCACTGCTCAATTCTAAAATCACAAATAAAGGCCAATTAACATCCGTAAAACTAAATTTGTTGTAATTTTATCCTTTAACAGAACACACTTCCAATATGACTAATATTTAGGAAAACAACTGAATTTTTGCTGTCTTTCTTCTCTGCAGACACATTTATAACTTTTAATTTTACTATATTTTGTGTGATTTAAAATTTTTAAATTTTATAAGTCAAGGAAAATTTCTGGTCTATTTTTAAATATATGCTAGGATTGTAGCTCATATTCTATGAGAATATGTTATGGATAAAAGACTTTTTTTTTCATAGTAACTGGAAGCAGGGTGGTAGTTGGAGGTGGTAAGGCCAGTAAATTGGTGTGATATCTAAATGGGGTGCTATTTTTAAAGAAATAATGAATGTATGTATTTATTTATTAAATGTTTGTTGAGTACATATTGTGTGCCAGGTATTGCACATACTTGAACTACCAAACAAGTTCTTGCCCAGTGAAAGTCTTTCAAGAGCATACTTTCTTTTTTCTTTTTTATTTTTTTATTTTTATTTTTTATTTTTTTATAAAAAGAATGAAAGAGAGAAAGAGGAAGAGATTTTAGAAAAAGAGAGAAAAGGAGAAAGAAACAAACAGCAAAAGAAAGAAAAAAGAATGAAAGAGAAAGAGGAAGAGATTTTAGAAAAAGAGAGAAAAGGAGAAAGAAACAGCAAAAGAAAGAAAAAAGAATGAAAGAGAGAAAGAAAGAGGAAGAGAAAGAGGGAGAGAGAATGGGATTCTTGTTTTA